>JTDE01000585.1:202308-222050 GCA_014338405.1 Paragonimus skrjabini miyazakii
ATGTGCAGCAGATATGGTGACTCGGTTTATACTGCTAGACGGCAGATGCAGAGTGGAATTATTGGTGTTACGAACATTCATGGCTGCATGTGGACTGAGATACTGCCAGGACGCCCAGACATAGGAGAAAGATTAGGGTTCACAACCAAAGACTAGCTCCAAATCCTGTGCCACAAGGCAGCAGGTGAGTCGCAGTGTACTAGAACTGGCACTTTTTCCGGAAAAAGATGCCACCCTTCTTCCAACCCCCAACCTAGAGGATCGGGAGACTGGTTTGTCAGCCTGCCTGGTATGATAGGTGGCCATAATGTTCGGTTTAGTCCAATAGGTCATCGAGATACGCAAGCCATCCTACCGCCTCAACGTCCAGTCTTGTTGTGACGGAGTGCGATGCGTACACAAGGCTGATTATTGAAACGATGGGTCATTTGGTCTGTGGTAGCCGCGAGTGCGTGCAAACGACCCCAGCGCATCCTGTCTTATAGCGTTGCTTGGATCAACTCCCACGCTGAATTTTCGCGCAGCAAAGCACACAGGAGTGATCCAGTAGTGCACAACAATCACAGGGAAGTACACCTTTGCGGAAACGGCGTCAGCAATGAAGTGGTCAGCTCAACATCAAAGACAGCAACACATCAGTTAACCGCGTTGATAATCAACTACTATCCAGTCATGAAAGAAAGGGCTAACCCTAGCTAAGAGAAGACGTGATGACTAAAAACAGACTGTCTGCACTCAAACACTACACTGAAGTGTCTACATCTGGGAAGCAAACAACCGAAATCAAAACGCCAACAGCTTCCTTGAGGTTTTCATTGCCTTGACTCAAGAACTGTACTACCTTCAAAGATAACTCCCTCAAATAACGACAACACACATCACTGAGCCCGCCATTTAAGCTGAAGTCTCCAAACACGAACTCCGAGTCGTGAATGCCTGTCCGTGAAATGAACCCGAATCAACTCCTTAGTGTACAATTGCACTTCTCTCCACCGGGTTTTCCCACTTCACACCTTGGGACAGCTGGTCGTGGTATTAGCAGAAAGTTTTCGGTGGCACAGTCTGGCCATCCAATTTTGCGTAAACGTAGAGACTGAACAGATCTTGCCCAACACTCACCACCAGATACCCGCTTCATAGCCTCTTCGTTGCTTATTCGTTGGGGCCAATCCAGCGAATACAGACACTGATGATCAAGTAGTCTGATCAGCCAGGCTTTGCAGCAGTAAAGTAGCTATAGAGATGATTGTCACCAAAAATGTACTAGATTAGCAAACACCTACTCAGCCCTAGAGGACTTCCACCCCATTTTCTTTACCTCCGCAGTTGATGATGCAACTTCCTGAGAACCCATAACCGACCAACAATCTCCATAACTCTATTACCTAACGTTAAATCAAGGTAATCGCGGAATCAACTGCACCCCAAAATATACAGAAGAAAATGGTGATGCTAGCGGCGACCGCCTAAAATGCCCAAGCGGGAGAAGCTGGGTGTCAAGGGACATACATATGTGCACGCTCACTTCGCGGTGACGTGCTCCATACATTATTGCATAAACTGACAAACCCTGGCGACGGCTTACACCAGCCTTTATTCAAGAGTCAGTGGACCTTCCTCAATAAGTCGACCCAAGGCTCAGAGCCCATACAGGTTACCTACAATCTACTGAGTATCAACTTATCAAGTGGGCTTGAAGGAAAATCACAAGTACTTTTTTAAGGCATTTGCCTGAAAGAAAGGCATGGGAAAATTATGTAAGCCCTGAGACTACTGTCAAAATACACTTGCAGATAACCGTAGCCTCGGTTTTCCAGCATGGTTTGCTATGGTAACTTGTGAAAAAAACTCTGCATCCAGCCATGACAACAGACAAATTAGTTTCACCACCACCGACCAAATGCTCGAAGAGGTTCGTTAACGCCGTTTAATAGGCAACTTGGTGAGTTACACTTTTAGGGACACCAAATCGGACGAGAACGCCTATGAAAACATTCCAGTGACCCGTACACTAGAATTGGACGCGACTGATCGAATGAATCGTACAGCCGGCAAACCGTACATCTTGAAGACAACCTGTGAAGACTACTAATGGAACGGTAAAAGTCGCTGAGAAATGCCAAACCCGATGGCATGCGAACAATCATCAGATTAATATAGCATCGCACGTGATCACTTAAACAAAAATGTTCGCCAGGAGAACGTAGAGTTGATCGTCAAGTTGTTCCGCTCTTCAAAATATGATACAAAACCCTCGAATCATAAAAGTGGACAGTTGTGCTATAATAACGGTCATGCCACTGTCGAGAGAATAACTCCTGATACTTCCTAGTGGTTCACGTCACGGAAGTTGACTTCAGGTACCCCATCGCGAGTCCCTGATCCAAAAGTCTGATCTGCGAGACAACGGGTTTTTGGGGGGACCCTACCCGGAGCTAATGACTCGAGTCCGACTCACTTGGCAGTCAGGGGCTCGCCCAGGCCGAGGGTGCAATGACACAACTGTCCAACTCTGAGCACTGCTGCGCGCAGTGGACACACTCGAAGATACATCGAGCTTTTGGGTGATGCCGGATGTTTTTCTACCGTACTGGATAATACGCCGGCGGTCACGGTCAACCGTTGGGCGATCGGAGTGTTCTGTTTTAGGGTACCCTTTCTTCCTGATACGGAAGACAGCAGTGCCGCAACTATAAAAATAGTTCTGCTGTATGCCCATAGGACCGTGTCTCGCTACCTGAGCACCCCTACGCGGTCAGCAGTGCGACATACAATCTTATCAGTGCAACTGTTTTTCGTCTGACTGCTCTCCTTTGGCCTGTCTGACAAAGTTACGCCTGGAAGGATCTTAACTCTAGTCAGCATAGTCCGCCGGATCAAAACAGCACACAAGCTTGACCACCACGTCATATGGCAGTATAGATCAGGAGCGGCGACCCGAGCCACAGTACCTTCTGGTCAGGCTCTTGGCTGCTATGGTGATGAATGACTGTCATAATAACAATAACAGCGGAGTCAGATACCACAGGTAGCATGTGGATTGGATCCTAACGGATCGCATAAAATGGACGATACCGGTGGCCATGGTGTAGTGGAGCGGGTAAGACCATCGGTAGCAAACTTCACGATGGTCTAACGTACACATGTCCCTTAAGCAACTACAATCGAAATAGAGCGAATTTCCACTGGGGAAATTAAATCACCAAGAAAATTTGATATACATCGATCAAATGCTAACACGTTCGTCGGAAAACACCCGCCGCACATGGACCTCAGTCCCGGTGTCGACTAACTAGGTTAATCTTTCAATACTTCGGCAAGTTCTCGAAAATCACAGGCCAAGGTGGGTAATGGAAACATAAGCCAAAAGTAGATCAGCCTGCAGTAAGAAGCAAACACCTCAAACCCAAGGCAACTAGGCAAGAACGCAGCAATCCTCCTAGACAGTCCTTTAGACCAAAGAGGAATATATATGAATAGCTGGAACGATACCGTAGATCACCGAACAGCTAAAGAACAAAACGTACCACACCAGTGTAAAAAAAATAATAACTGTAAAACAGTCATGCCTTGAGCAGCAACTACTGGCTGAGTCGAGTAGTGCCAACCAAAAAATCCCCAAGCACAATGGCCTGAAATATAAATCCTTTTCCGTCTTGAAACCATCACACAAGTCAGCCTGCCCAAAAATTAGCACTGCCACCTAGAGGACAGGTAAAGCGACACCGAACACCAGGATTTATCGTCCCACGATAGGCGGAAATCGATCCCTAAATCGTCCAACAATCAACAAAAATATCCACACCAGAATTAATTTCCAGAAAGAATTGGCTGTTTTTGACCATTAGAGAAATACGAAAAATAGTGACGTTCAAGCCATGTCCTAAAAGATATAGGCAGAATAAGCGGACCGTTGACGCCACGTCTCAAATGCCAGTACCGACTTGCCGGGAACAGATACATCAGTACAGATTAAAAATGACTTTCGTGCCCGATCGAATGTTGGCTTCCTTCAGTATTGACGGATCAGCTATACACCGAGGTACGAATCACAACCACATTCTCCCTTAAAGATAGCAGTACGCAGTAAATGGTGCTTGCACGCTAAGCAAATGTGTTGCATAACCTAGATTACTGGTCACTCGGATAGATAAATTAGGTTGAGGATAACGAGGCCTACCCGATACATTAAATGTAGAAAATGCATGAAACCTGACAACGGATTAGTTTCAAAAGGCGAGCAGACCTAAACGTTTGAGGCTCAGACAGCTATAAACAGATAACTCGGAGTATGTGAAGAGGCAGCAGTAAATAAGCTGAAACAACCGCGGGAAAATTTTAAATGACGATCAATCCATGTGGCTCGGGATTAAAAAAGGACCACAATAAACTACTTATAATATGTACATACGCTGCCGGAACCCGTGATCAGTTCGTGCAGGATGTACACACCAGGACAGCCACAAATCATATCACAGCGGTGCACAATTACCAGACGTATCTGACAATGAAACGGTAAAACCCCGTAGTGGTCAAAAAGTGTGGCCACGATGTATGCATACCCTGAACGTTCCACTGAATGAGATGGGTAAGTATCGTCTGCTAACTTGTCGTTGTGCTTACTCAGATGGTTGGCGAGAGACGCTGATCCAAATGTCAACGTGCCAGAGTCAACGGCGATTCTGTATTCACACTATTTCCAGTCTTTCCGCTCAGACTTGATTAGCCAGTTTCTGTTTTTTGTAAACTTTTCTTCCAGGTTATTTCACGTCAATGTTGAGGTGAGCAATAGCCTGAGCCGTAGTACTTTCTAGTTAGGTTTTTAGTCGTTGTGAGTGAATGAACGGCAACCGACCGTGCTTAAAAGCAAACTGAATTTGAAGAAATATCAAACCAACAAAACGACAAATCAACACAAGCGACACGCTACCAACACGGCTTATGCATCAAATAGAAATCAAACCGAGAAGGTTAAACAGCCTTGTCACACCACCTAGAATTCCAACGCACTGAAGTCCGACAGGGTACGTGGTACACTGTTAAAGCGACCCAGAACATGAACTTAACGCGTGCAAAAGCAGTGTGGAAGCATTGAAAAGAAGTTGTAGAAGCGTTTTGTCATAAATTAAGATCACAAGGATCGGGATTGAAGTAACAGTACGGAGGTGATGCAAGGGCCATTAACGTGAATTAACTACTCAAGGTGATCCAACAGTCGTCAGTGAGTCAGCGCATCAAACACTGAAGCCTTTAAACAAGGAACACGAGCAGAAAAATAACCGGCAAATAAGTACACCATACATGGGGAACTAAGTGGATATGTACAAAAATGAGCCAATAACCCTAAAATTTGGAAACAAGGGCTGTTGAGCAGTTAGTTCACAAACGTTTAAAGTAAGTAGATCAACCTAGAATAATGTGCACAAGGAATTA
Organism: Paragonimus skrjabini miyazakii; assembly: GCA_014338405.1. Lineage (NCBI taxonomy): Eukaryota > Metazoa > Platyhelminthes > Trematoda > Plagiorchiida > Troglotrematidae > Paragonimus > Paragonimus skrjabini miyazakii. The sequence goes on from JTDE01000585.1 coordinate 207,742, forward strand.
AAAGCGACCAAACCGAAACGCCAGTCGTGGAAGACGTATGTAAAGTGCACTTAATGTTCATCAAAAACAGGAATGAGATGCCGAAATCACATCTTTGGAGACCATGTAGACACAATGAAAAGAATCGTTGCTTGTGGAAGCAAAAAATCTAGCTTGAAAAATAAATACACTTGACAATGCCAAGCTCGTGCCTGCGACGGTCTGGAAGCACGATTTTAAAAAAAGGCTGAATCTACTTGTAGATAAAGAGGGCTTCTAACAGCAAACTTAAAAGACAGAAGAAACACGCTAACAGCTCGATGCGTATATCACAGAATGAATACTTTACGGATTTTTAGGCTACACTTGCATGAAGAGTAGCGTAAAAATGTAATCAGAACAAGCGATTGACCAATGAGTAGGGTAACAGCAAGATGGTGCTAAAAAATAACACTACTACGTGCGAGAACTGAGTGATAAGGCACGACACAAACATGAGTGGAATAAACTCAAAGACTAGACGATACCCGTTGACGAAGGGATACGCGTGGTAGATTAGCAAACTGCAACTCGTTCGCATGAGTCGGCTGTGTACAAGATCACCTCAAATGACCCACGGTTGGAGGCCAAAACATAATTGAAGAACTAGAAAAACTTATGTACAAATAATATACATAGGAAGTATTATTGAGCCTTCCTTTGAAAGACAGTTAGGGGTTGGCAGCGACCTATACCAATTTAGAAGTCGAATGGGATGAAACCGGTGGTTGTGAGACAGCCGTCATGGTATTAGTTGCGTGTGGAAGAGTACTGTGATTTGTTGAACTTCTGCCGAGTGAACTATATGAGCTGACGGAGGAACTTAATTCATGCACAACCGGGCTCGGTGTAGAATGATGAATAGAGCATGGTATGGAATGAGAATTACTGAAATTTTTGAAAACATGGCGCGGTGTATATGATTGCAAAGACATATCAACCTTTTGTTCTAACTGCCCGGTGTGTGCAATCTCTATACCTTGCGTCGGAAAAGCACCAAAAGAGCTTCCACCAGCTATAGTAGAATAAGCAGGTCCGTTTCCACTAGCAACGGTCCCTGACAAGCTCGTATGACCAGTTGGGATGGTTAGAAGCGTTTGGTACGTCTGGGCAATCGATGTCATGGGCTGTGAACAATTATTGTTGCCAGCGGCAAGGGGAATCCACACTCCACCCGAATTGACCGCGCCCATTGCGCGATTGAAAGCAGGTCCAGGACATGAAGCAGATTGGGCCAAATACCCAGCATTCTGTGCGGGCGTGGGAGTTGGAAGAAATTGCAGCAGCACCGCAGGGTTGGAGGAAGTAAAACCTGAAGCATTTGACTGTGATAAGTATGCACCAAGTGCAGTGGAAGGGTGCCCAGGCGTGGCAATACGATAAAATGCCGGCATAAAAGCAGCGCCTGTCTCTGGTGATTGCACAGCAGCAACTCCTGGAGGATGAATTAAGGTAGGATGATTACCAGCCGCAGCCGCCAGAGCAGCTGCCTGGGGTGAATAGAACGTAGGATGGTTATAGCCAAAGTGTTGCGCTGTCGTGGGATTCATGGACCCAGGGATGTCACTCTGTGGAAAGTATTGAGGCAAACTGGGATTCGGGCCTTGACTGGACAAATGAACGCTTCCAGTTGGAACGCCAGTAAGCTCCATGCGAGAAATGGGATTTAGTAGCAAGGCGGGGGATTGGATAAACTGATGCAGTTGAGGTGCAGCAATCAAGGGAGAATGCACGGCATTGGATGACACTGGAGGAAACGGACCCGGACGGTTCAGTGAAGAGTCCGTCAAGTCATTTGAAAGTAAATTGCTCTGGTTGCTGGTCACAATAGATTGCGAATGATCTGAATGCGACCCGACAGATGATGCAACGAGAAAGTTCTGTTTAGAAGTAAAATCAGACTTATTTACTCCACTTAGGGCGTTCGGTGAGCTAGTGGGTACACTTTCCACTGGTCTCAGATGGAGCGCATCAGTGTGAAATGAAACAGCTTGGTCGACAGATGACTCTGCAATACGCCGGATACCAACCGGACAACCGTTAGGCATATAGGTTATAGTTAACAGCGGACTTTTGAAGACAGCATCAAGCAACTCCTCTTTGGTTGTGGAAATCCAACGCAAACGGTTAAACTGCAGCAGATCCGTAATCGGACAGATTCCCTGGTTGGCCTCCAAGATGGAAACAAGATGGGCATCGCGGTTTAAGTTTGATTCGCTGAAATAATGTTCCCTGAAAATTCAAAGTAAGAAGAAAAAACCTGCGGTGAATACCATCCAAGCGGTCAAAAACAATCAACAAAACGCTAACTGTATCGCATTAATACACCATACGGTGAGGGTGATGTCCGCAACACTTACAATTCAACCCATTTGTTGTTACACGTTATGGGCTGTTTCATTTAGTCTAGGCTCTGTTTATTGGTAACTGGAGACAGGTAACGATCAGGAACCGAAGATACAATTCCTTGGTGAGTAAAGTGATCAAATCAGCGCGGATTGAACACTAGTGGTGACTACAGTCTCGGTCTTGAGGCGTAGCCATGAGTGCTGCAACTTTCCTAACTAAAACAATTGACCATCACTGTCAGTGCGTTACTCTCCGGCACCGGACATGCCACTCAGTAAACAATTATGTCCGAGAGTATGGTCCATCTCAGGATGCTAAAGAAAGCATCGTGAGGGATATTCCAGTGATGACTGCAGTTCCGTAACATGAGCGATATGTGAATACGTTGTATACATGCAGCGCATGTGGACCACGTGCAACTGCCCGTATTAAAACAAACGTAAACAAATAAAGCAAACACAAGTTCAAAGTTCTATTTGTACCAATTCAAGTTACCAGCAATAACAATCGGACTGACACTACACATTCGGCCCATCAGCTGACTAAAAGCAAAGGAAACAGTGGTATCTCAAAATTTTGGATTCAGAGTCCCAGGGAGGCGAGTTCCTTGAGAAAAAATGAAGCAGTTCGGCCCTGGAAAAGTCGTGGAATTCACCTGTTCTCAGTTCACTCGAGCAGGGTCGTTAATGACGAGCACCACAACGCAAAGCACACCACACATTTGTTTCATCAGCAGATCTGAAGCTATAGCTGTTCACTACTACATACATGCTGATACGTATGAATACGCACATATATGCTCAAGCCGGCCGTTAACAGAAGTCAAAAGACGCCGATGTATTCACATCATACATATCTCCCGCTGAATTACGTGTTGTCAACCATGTGTACGATGTACCTGATGAACTGTGCATGGTTTTATCCACTGGCATTCACTCAATCAAACAGGTGCGCAAACAAGCTACTTCGGGCTTAGAAATGATTGAATACGTCGGATTTTGGGACACGCGTAAAGACACAAGTACCCCGGTCGGAAAACCGGTCGGAAAACCAGCTAAATAAGGCACAACGAGTCAGAGGCATGCAGTCGAACCGTGGCACTCACAATACTAAGGTAAACACCTGTGGTCCTACAGGTTTTACAGTAGTACAACGGTTCATGTGCGATGGACAAGACAGAAGATCGAATGAAAAAACTACTGATCGGGTGTGCTGTCGACAGCCTGTATCCGTAATCGATATAAGGATATCCTGAGCTGCGCACGAGGTGGAATGTGGCTGCATAGGTCCTGTATACCAAGACGAGTTTTACTCCGACCAACGCACGCGGCACGCCATTCGGTGGTGTCTGATAGACTCGCGATTGACGACTGACTACGGATGACATCAATGCGCAAAAGTCAGCACGATTACATCAAAATATCTAAAGTTCATTCGGACAAATATTTCATTACGCGAACGTGTTTGTGCGATACACTGAATGACTAATAGAAGCAGAAAGCCTTCAAAACAAACAGCGAACCACAAGGTGCAAAACGATACATCACATCCGGGGCTAGTTGAAAACGACTTTGATACCAAAATATTACGATCAAAAAGGCTCCGAACTTATTGGTCAGTCAAGTTTTGGGAAATATTAAGGAAAATGTCCATTCGTCCAAAATGTGCGATATGAAGGACAGCGCATCAACTGTTGCAGCCGGTGTAGTTTACGAACGAAAAATAACAAGCACAGTAAAGAAGGTACGTTTATCCTACGGTGGGTTTGAAAACATCAAACGACTTGAAAGAGACCAGTAAACGCAAACAAGAATCATGGGAATACTGACCGAACGCATTCAGTGCAAAATTACACAGAATGACAGAGACCCTGTTGGGCTAGTGAAAATGAATCATCCGACTGATTCGAAATAAGAATGTTGAACAAGCAGATAGTACCTCCGATAAGAGAACCAGCAGACCCGTGGTATCGAATAGAAATATTCGACCGACAATGTGCCGTGTGCAATGAAGCGGGGCGTAGTTAAACAAATTGCGCACACCCGTGTGTACAAGCAAGACCGTTTCGATGCTAACCATACTAGGGTACATTCACGACATGGGCCCATGTGCACAGTGCTCACAAAGATATCCTGTCAGTATTCAGCTTAAAACAAAGCAAGGGAAAACGTCTCAAATTCGCGAGCAACTGTAGAACCCTCCGATCGGTAACACTAAACTTTAGTTGAGCGTCCCGACAACTCAGTTAGTCTGGCGATGCGATCTATTCACATGAAATTCGACCAACTTGCACGTCAAGAAATCTGGGGCTGTTTCCGTGAATATAAAAATGGACCTACCTAACTCATTAAGACGAGAATTAATGGAACAGTCAGAAATAATTCATAGGGTCTTGCTCTTCACAGCGTCAAACATCCCTGGAGATTTGCCAAAAGACTAGATGGCTTTTCAACATGGCACCGATAACACAAACAACCGTTAGTCACTATTTTGGTGTGACTTGCACCCAATTCTTGCGTGCCAGAGCCCAGATTTGAATCCCGTCGAGAATGCTGGTTTCACCTGAAGAGGAAGCTTCCAGGAATACGTTTTGGTCCATACAGGACGTAAGGAGTATGGCACTTTTTTGCGCAACCTATACAACATATCGAAAGGGGTGACTAAAGCTACCAAAGCTACGGACAACACCAGTCACACGATGACCCTTCCCAATTTCCAATTAAAACTGTGCTGGAGTTTGGGAACCGAAAACTGAAGATAGCCTGCTCTCATCAGATAACTGCTGTTTTTCATATATAAAAAACGTTCACTACATGTATATGTATGCGTCAAGGGGATGGCTCGCACGTTCGATAAGTAGCCAGGTAGCCTTCATTTGGATAGAAAAGGCCGAAAGCGCAAATCTGGTCCTAGACTGATCGTCAATCAGCTAACTTGATTACTCGCCACGTGTACCAAAAACCTGTCAGCAGCACTTCTACATTGATAAGAACACCCAAGATGAATCAAGCGTCATTTCGTGCACTAAACTGGCAGTTGCCAGTCTATGCAATTGTATACCGTCGCACTATATTCAGAGCAATTACACGTTACATGCATTATGAGTATTTTTGAACTAGGAGCAGATTTCTACACATACGTTATGGAAATTCTATAATCATCAACAGAAGCAGAAAATTATGAAGTAACTCACACATGGTGCCTAATGTAGTCCACTTTTGACGTGAATTTTACAAACTTCGTTTTGTTGGCATTACGGGGAACAAAAAACACTCGATCCTCCACAATCACCACATCGTCGGATTTTGTCCGCTTTTCAGTTATAGCTTCCTCCTTCATGCGTAAAGAAACATCCTCACTGATCGAAGCCGATCCATTAGAATCATCAATGTTCACACGACCAGTAGCAGTACGGAGTAAGGAAGCCACTGCAGGATGTTCTCTGAGACAATTAGGAAATATTACATTATTCCAGCCAACATTGTCTATGAAGGTGATCATTTGATCGATATCCACTACTTCCGCTTGAACCTCCGAGTTAGTGGTAACCTTCGAGAATCCAGTGTTCGATGCGGGAGCCGCAGTAAGAACTCGTTGGATAGCACTTGAAACGGGCACTGCGGCCTGGTCCACAGATAACTGAGGTAAGGCATGAACTTGTGGCAACTGATTGGGACTGACACCCGGGATACTTACGGGTTGGGCAGGAGAAAGTTGTAGACTCGGTCCCCATAAGGCACCACCCATTCCCGTGGTACCAGGAATATAATAGGTAACTAGTGATCAAAGAAAATTGAGAAAACATACAATTACAAATGGTGAACAAAAGGTACTACGACCATAGGGTGTTGTATGCATACAATTAACAAACACCACAGCGGTCCGTAGCCAATTTATAAGAATGTATTTTAGTTAGGGAAATGCAAGCTGAAAAGTTATCAGTTCTCCGCCTTTTAAATCATCAGGCGTTCGCCGGCGGGTGGATGCGGACGAGACAACCGAACGATCCAAACTTAAACACACGCGGTCACGAAAACGCGGATTTCGGACATGAGAGATAAGCGCTGCTCTTCTCTGCACCGAACACTACTGGGAATAAGCGGCCGTTCTAAAACGCCAAATGGTGGTTACTGTTGTCTACATTCCAACTGTACGTGATCCAAACGAATTGCTTCAAAGAAAAGGTGGTGTATCGCCAAGTATGTCACCACTATGGTTAATTATTAGTCGGATTGGTATTCACTTTCAGCTTGCGTTCCATCTGCGTTCTAACTACCCATGCCAAGACAAACGATACCCACATTTCACTGATGTTGTAACTTGACGACACTGTCGCTACTTTGGAGAACAACCTTTCCGCGTTGATTACATTCGGCTGGCTCAATCTGGCACGACAGAATAGCAAACTAAGTAGAATTACTACAATGTGATCCAATCGGAAATCACCACAACGAGGCTAAATTCTCGAGCAAAGAACTGATAAACTAAAGAGGAGGGCACTTAATCTCAATCTTTTGGTAATCCAAGTTAGTTGAAATGAGGCAATCAGCACCACAGTTACACCATGATACAATTCAAATTGTGCCCAAAATGTGGTTTTACACAGTGTACGAGGAACGAGCGGAAAACTGGGTCTGATGAAAGACAAAACGAATGAACGTCTGCTGAAGTCCAATTCATATGGATCGGTAATATGTATCCACTTTTAGTGACTACCGGTCATTTTTCACTGTTCTAAAAGATCCGAACTGAAACCGCGACCATAAGGTTTCACAGAATATATATATATAATATATATATATATATATATGAGAACTGCTGCGACGTCATAACGAGATTTTTTGCATATTGTCCTGCCCTGGAACGAGTTGTAAGGTACGATCCCGCCTGAAATAATACCTTTTCCATACTCAGAGTTTTTCACGGTAGATTAGCGTGACGAGAAGCAGCACACGCGTCGTATCTCGAAGTCTGCGCTCCTGGATTTGCACACAGATCACCAGGACAAAGTCGCGCATACGGGGCTAATATCCATAGCTAGGTCACGGTCTGTTAATGGAGACTACCAGCTGAAATCTTTCACAAGGCCAACGCGGACAAAAATGGAAGACCGGTACCAATGTCAACACAGCAAACTGAACATCTACTGCAGCCACGGGCTAAGATGGCCAGACATCACAGGATCCTCCTCTAATTAAACTTATAGTGGCTCGAGGCATTATTGTGCGGAGATAACATCTGTTTGTGATATTCGGACAGCCCATGCACTAGGTCACGCAGCCACGAGACGACGGACATTTCCAGAAGGAACGGTAGTACACGCGTGAGAAACGTTCAACGTAAATCATTTATAAGTGAAATGGCCGTCCACTCAAATCGAACCTTAAGGGAAGACTATTCTGTGGTACAGTACCTAGTGGGAAGAAACACCACTGACCACGTAAGGTACTTACAGAACCACAATACATGGTGCAGCCGGGAAGACCACCACAGATGAGACTCGGAGGGTGAGTAGACGTAGCCAAATGGATACGGTCCCCCAAAGTTACCGTTCCGCTTAGTAGCATGGATAGAGTCAGTACCAGTAAATGCTGCTGTTCAACAAGCCAGTGAGGGTTCACAAACACCAATACTGATGGATGAAAATCAGTTCACTGCGTCTACAAGTATTATGGATACGTGCCAACTGGAAAACGTCCAAAGGTACTACAGCGCCTTTAAATACCAACCTAACACACTGCTTGGTAACGTTCCAACAAACCAGCTGTCACACACCAGTGACAATCAGTAATGGTACGACCAGTAAGTCGATACGATTCCTCCTTTTGATCTGCAGAGATGGTAGTGCTCCAATTTGTGGCGCCTGATTTCGGTCAATGCGAATCGACTAGACCGCCAACCGCGTTTCGCGACTGGGACAACTGAATTGAGCTACACAAACAATGATGCTGACCCTTGAACTACAAATCGGACGTCACAACATCAAACAACTAAGTTGAAAGCAACAGTGGAGCGAATCAAAACGGAAGGCAGTCAACACTGCTTACTCGCTGGAAGCTAGACATGACATGTACATAAGTCTAGTCCCCAAAGTGTTGCGGAATCAATCGTCTAGCTAAACTCAGTCGCATTTCGCTCAACTTCTCAATAGACGTCCGTATGTCGTTCATTGTCTCACCTGACTAGGTAACATAATCGGGGCACCACACAGTATGTGTCGACATTGGAAATGACAACCTTGGTTTCCATTCACCGTAGTCAAAGTAACACACCGTTGATTAGCACTAATGCACTCACTTTTAATTGCACGCGCTAGCGATAAGCACAATGCTAACTAACCTGTTCGTAGTCGTTCGTGCCAGCCAGGTCCCAAGGCGAAAACTTTAATAGTTTTCCAATGCCACTCGGCTGGATACTACGAGGTCAGTGTAGAATGATTGAGTAGGCGAAAATCGCCAACAGTCAGAGACTACTTGAACATTGCAAAGACGGGCCAGGACAATATCGCCTTGAAGCATCAAGTCATTTAAAAAGAGAAATTACCCAAAATAAGTTTCGTTGGAGTTGTTTGTCATTGACGAAATGAGCAAAAATCAACCCACTCACTCCAGTTGATCAGACAGCGGCCCACACATGAACTTAGACACCAATTTCTACTGTGGAAGTTTTCGTCACTGTTGGGTCGTACAGACCTGAGTTTCAGCAGGCGCATCCTCCTGATTTAGAGATCAAACTGTGATTTGATAGTCCATCTTCTGATCGATCGCAAAACTGCGGTCAACACGCCCAGCTCAGTTGAACTGTGCTATTAGGTGAGCCAACGAAGTCTGTGTGAGGCGGAGACTACATAAATGTTAGGTGTTTACCGAAGAGTGTGAAAACGACGCAACAGACCACTTTGGATGAACGTACACCCCGACAATACATGTATGTAAACGCCCAGCGGATCTGACCTAAGGCAATGAATTTTACATGTACATGTCTCGTCCACCGAGTTCAGCTGCTGACAAACAATACACATCCATGCACGAATTAAGTCAAGAAAGATGTCCTACCAATGGAGTAGAATACCGTCCGAATTTCCCGGCAAATCATCATGAAAGATCAGTACACGTACTGACTAGTTGCCACAACGTCGACCAACGACACCAGACAACTACAATGAGTGGCGCAGCCGGCGACTGCCTGAGGTCTCATGAATGAACGCGACTTCATCGAGGAATGCAACCTATAACAGATGCTACCGACACAAACAGCGCACGGCTTGACAGCTGACATTAGTTTACTCCGTTTGACAGGACTGGACTTGGTTTACAGCCGCAACGTCTGAATCTGAGGTGGTTCAGTTGACCATTGGTCATGTCGTAGTGTAGTCTTAGGTAAATTAGCGAACACTCCTGGCATGCATGTTGTTGACAATGGTTTCCTTCCGGTTTCAGCTTATCCAGCATCGTAGCTGAATAGCTTCAAAGCCATGGTTCCGCCGGACCGAACGGCGAACAGTTTGTCGTCGAACCAGAAACCGCACATTCGGTTCAGTAATTAACGGCAATAACAAGACGAATGGAAAAAATCGTTCCATCCAGCTAATTCTAAACGATGTTTCATTGCATAACAAAATCGTTCTACCTACGTTTCTAGAATACGTCAATGCTCAGCTTCACTCAGGATAGGGGAAAGCTTCTAAAAACGGGAGGTAAAAATTAACAAAAACATCGCCAGTTGTTACCACCACTTCTGGCAAAACGATACCCGATAAAAAGGCAGTCTAAACTCGACAATGTTTGAAACTATCTGCGAAAGTGATCTCATATTAGGTCTCTGAGAAATGAAATTTAGAAGATGTACACGGTCAATGTGCCCACCATCTAAGTGTTACGGTTATATCCATTGTTGCGTCCTTCTAAACGTTTCGGTATGAGGGGGTGGTTTGTCAACGATAAAATGGAATAAAACCAATTGGTACATCTCCGTGTTGCATGTACGACCTAGTCTTAAAAACACTAGTAATAACAAAAAGCAGCAGCGTAAGAGACTCACACGGGGGCAATGACTGAAACGGAATCAAGGGTTGTATAGCGGCGTTGGAGGCCACGGCGTGAGGGGTAGACAAGCAATCTTGTTCAGAAGTAAACGCTGGTTGATGCTGACGCAAATATGAGCGTCGAGCTCGCCCTACGGGACCAGCTTCATAGTTCGCAGGTGCACTGGGATCCTGACTTGACTGGCCCACAGCTGCCGAAAACGTCCGGTCCCGGTATGTGCGTTTAGGAGTCCCAACAGCTTTGCTTGTGTGATAATGGACCGAAGTCTTTGAGGCACTGTCCGTAGTGGGGCTCGACGTGGTTATGTTTGCGGTAGGCGGGGAACTGGACCCGTCCGGAGAACTCTGTTCCGGTTCCCCTGACTTTCGCTCGGAATCACAAGTTACAATCACATTATCAGCACTAGAAACCCCCACCGCATTACAAACGCCTTCATCAACCATCAGATCCGAACCTACAACTGAATTTTCTGATCTCGTCTCGACCGGAGGCCGAATGTTAGGCATTCGGATTGAATGACGAGCGTAATAGCCATTCGTCCGCGGGTTTCGGTTCATGTCAAAGGATCCTCGGCCGCGAAAGCCACCTGAAAGATTAGCAATCAAAGACAGCCAATTACCTCTGCGCAGAGGATGCATGTTAGATGGACCATAAGTCTGAACAGAAAAACCACGGCCCCTGCCTCGAGTAAAACCGGTCGGTTGATCAACTTCGTAATTCTGCCATTTAATCTTTCCTAAAGAATACTGTTAGAAGCTCCCAACAACTTACGCTTTGGTTTCTCATCGAACTGCCTTAATGAAACGTTTCGCCGCTGCTCACCAGGAGCGGACGGTTCAGGCCATGCATCAGCCTCCAGGCAGTTATTTTCAGAAGAGGATACTAGACTCAAATAAAAAAAAAGCATTTTAACTTACTAGGCTTCCAAGGGTTTCCCTTACACTGTTCTTCTCCATTAACTTTGTTAAAACTCACTGGAGAGCCATCTTTTTCAATGTTCTTCTCTGAATTAGCATTCAGTTGCGCAAACTTGGCAGTTAAGTTTTCGCCCATCGGTGTGCTCCAGAGAAGCTAAAGATGAGAAAAGCATTGGATGGGCATGACATGTAGCACGCATTGCACCAATGGATCACAAACAACCCAGGAACACCAAAAAACAAGCCACCCACCAGACCACCCGATCGAAAAAATGTGCCTTCTGAAGGAAGGAAGATGAGCAAAACAAAACGCAATGGGTGTACGAGAACTACACCATAATAATGACCAAAGCATGAAATTGCGGAAAAAGCACAACCTATCTCTTGTTTAGTAAAACATGGCAATGCGGGAAATTAACTCTTTTCGTTACATTTTGGCGATTTCTGAAAATTGTACACAGATTGTAAACTGAGTACAAAATGACCAGAAACTCTCCGACGCATTAATGGATCTATGAAATATTGTACGCAGTTCAGTATTTTAATTCATTTTTACGAACATTTCACATCAACTGGCTCTCTACTAGTGCGCACAGGTTGTTTGAGCCAGACGGAACAAAAAGTACACTACTCATGTGAGCGCCTCGCGCTTTTGCATGTGTGTCAAGTATGTCCGACTGTCAACTTCGATTTGCTTCTGGCCAGAGTTCAAATACCAGCAGTAGAAACAGTTTTGTGTGAGAAAGGACCTCGGAATTGATTTCGATGAACTGTCCAATTAATTTGCTGTCCGTTAACTGTTAACACTTGTATTTTTATATCGGGTTAGTCCACTGTAAACCATGTAACAGTTGGTTGACCAAAACAGGAGCAGTCTTCGTGGGTTTCAGTGTACCAATTAGAGCAATTCGACGGGCGATACTAATGTGGAAAAAAGTTGCTCCTGTAGCCTAATCGTCGGGAGTAAAATCCGTCGTCAACCAGCGAATTTATTAAAGATCCGTGAATATCCGACAATATTCTGGTGGTATCGCTCAAAAATTCGAAAGCCGTTGGTTTTCGTAGCAAAAATGATCGCGATCCTCGAAACATTTGTTTCAATCGACCGTTAATTGATTAGTGTTTCGTTTGGAGCCAACATTAAAAATCTAGATAGTGGGTGTTGAGATGGTAAATAGACGTTTTCCTCAGAAGTACTCTTCATGTTCAATTAATAGCTAACCGTGCTACTGTAGCGAAAAGGCGTCCAATAAAGCACAATCTTTATTGTCCAACACGCTAATTACCATGCCACACGCGCGCTCGCGATTTTGAATCAAAATTTCAGTCCACAACACGCCCAGGTTTCCGCTCACACGTCATGTGCACATCTGCCCTGATTTTCTCTGTGTTCGGCAATTTTATCCGGGGAATTTCCGCTTGCTATTCCTCGTCCGTTGAAAAATGGCTCGTCCGGTCGCTCCTGTTGTCCTCCGTCTATCCATCATGGTCCTTAGCCGCACTCCACGACCGTGTGGAGATATTCCTGCGAGTGTTAGAATACTCACGCCTCCGATTTGGTTATCCATCTTATTTTGGATGCCACGTCTCGTCCGTTGATCCTATCCGGTCGAGCGATGACTATTCGTGATGCTAGTTCCGCGGTTCGTACACCCAAGGTTTCTCCAGCCTTATATTAATGCGGATCGGAAGTCACAGTGAGAAGACGGTGGATCTGCAAATAAACTTTGTTCATTCATTTACTCACCGTACACAAGCGGACTTCAACGCGACGATTAAGGGCGCTAAGGAACTGGACGTAAGAAGACCTTCGGCACAACCGCACGGCGGCCACCAGAGAGGATGAATGTCAACGGAAATTCCAGTTGACCTTCAGGATTCAAACAAGTGTCAGTCTGTTTGGGCGACATTCCTAACGATAGTAGCTAAAACACTGTCATCCTAGTGAATGTAGCTTACAATGGTGGAGATGGCGTGGATTCCTTATACAGTTACGAGTAAAATTGCGATACCTACGCCAACACAATAACTTTGAAACTAGTGGTTCGTAGTAAATCTACATTCACAAGGCAATATGAACCAGGGCAGTGGTACCGGCAAGGCAACTCTCACGTCGCAGGGAGTTTAAGATTTTTGGGACGTCAAAGGTGATCTCACTACAGACTCATCCGGTCGCCCACACCGTCCCGCATCCACTCTCTGTAGGTTCTTGAACGCACCTCCCAACCTGCGTTAAGGTATTATGTCGAGAGTTGGAATACTCGCACCTCCTGTCAGATTCTGATAGATTCTGACAGATTCTACAATATTCACTTGGTAATGTTTATCCAACTTCAAGCGGTCGATTTGTGATCCGCGGTACGTTTTTTCTGTTGATACTTACCGTTTCACCTGAGGTGTGTAGCCGGCTGTTTAACGCACGTTTGGCTTACAAAGTGGTACTGTAGAAACTTTGATCCACACCTTGTTCCAGATTCGGTGGTCGTTATCATTCCGTGCGTTGTTCGAGAACGGGTCGGTCATAACGAAGGGATAATATCACCCTTCTCTGGTCGTTCAATCGATGCGGAAAAGTCGAGTAATACGTAGGTGGACCACCTGGGATGAACGGAAAAGAAGTGGACACCAGCGGAAAGTGTAAACAGTTTCAGCACTCATTCCTATCGATAGACCTGAAGTACCAACGTAATCTTTGGGGTAGTCGTGGGTTTTAAATTACCGAATTTACTATAATTTTGTGGCGTTTCAAGTCTGAAAATCGCTAAATTCTGTTGTCGTTAATTATTTGTAAGCGTAAGTAAGAATTGCTCGCAAATTCAATCGCGTAACAAGTCGTGCAAAATTTGACATAATTGTGAAGTTACGTTACATCGCAAAATGAATACTCGGGTGTAACGGAATACACTCTCACAGAAGTTGTAAATTTGTATATCCATGAACTGAGAAAATTCGTCCTCACCGTTTGTATTCCCTATTTTTC
>JTDE01000586.1:52992-64455 GCA_014338405.1 Paragonimus skrjabini miyazakii
ATAATATAATAACTAGCCTCTCGTAGTAATCACTCTGTGGAACAATTTTGGAAGTCAAAATTCCCTCGATTGACCCTGCCGCACTCTTACCCGTGACCCCATCTAACTAGACGCCTGTTATTGTTATTCTCAAAACCCGCGACCAAAAGTACTAATTTATCTATCCTGCCTCTCTCAATTATTGAACCTCACTCACCTGCACACACACCCATGGTTGTCCGCCCGACTCACCCCCCCCCCCACACACACACACCTGTGAATACGGCCTTCCTGTGCGCCGCCGTGAAACTGTCGCCGACTAAACGGTCAGTCCGAAGGCCGGCGACTTAGATACACATAGACCGATGCGGTCACATTTCGTCGGTTCGTCATTACCTGTCGGTCGCCTGTGCTTGCATTTGTCGTGCCTTTTGGACTCTTGACGGTCTACTGTGGCTAACCACTTTATCTTATCCCACGAACGCAAACGAATTGAGGTTTGTTTCTTGTAACTGCTTACATTGAATTAGTGATAAGTAGTTTGGCAGATTTGATCATTTAGAAGAGATCCATTTGCAAAAAATCTGGACCAGCGACAGAAACACCATGCCCAAACGCGGCAAACGCTCTACCAGCTGAGCTACGAAGCCACGCTTACATTGTTTGTCAGTAGTGCCACGGTTTCCAGCGACGTGACTCGATTCTGGTATTTGGTGTCGTTGGTTATACGTGTGTCACTCAACGTTCGTCGGAAAAACGTACACAATCCTATGGAACGAACAATATGGCTGTCGTTCTTCGGAAGTCAGCAAAATTTCATGTAAACAAATCCCTAAATCTTCACTTCAACCAACCAATATGAAGAAGATGTTGGTCTAAGAAACTCAAGGAGGCACTCAGCGAGTTACTCAGGCAGTCTCGATAAATTTATGGTTTCTAGAGCTTAGTATCTTTACACTGCTTTGTCTATCCCTCCCAAGGTGATGATCGTAATCACACAATTAATTAGACAGCAATCCTAACATCATCACGTACATCCAAGATTATGTAGACCAATAAGGGATGGTCAGCTAAACGGCTATACGACCCACTTTGTGCTACTGTCAAACAAATAGAATGGATGTTAAAAGGGATTTTCATGCACTGCCCACGTTCGGAATTGTGAACACAGGTGGTTAATATAGGCAAACCGGTAGATGTCATCTTTTCGAAATTATCTAAGATATTCTATTCAGCTAATCTCCCCTTCCTATGATGACCACATACTTTTCTGTAGAGACGTATGAACAAACACCATTCTTCCTCAAACCAAAACAACACTGAGCTTAATAGAGACGTCGGTAGGACTTAGTCCGTATGAACCAGGTTAATGATCTGTCAGTTGGTGATGATCTGCTTACACCTTTACATTCAGCTTGTATATTGACTGAGGCGATCAACTCGGTCACCTTGAGACCTGAATAGACGCAACGTCTGACAAGATCTAAATCCAAAGATTCAACGAATAGAAGACCCTATTGAAAATCGGACACTTTCTCTGACATGGCAGTGCACATCTTCCCGGTTTCGTGCGTTTAGTAGACAACATAACTCGTATGGGTTACCAGGATGACAGCGCAGACAAATATTGCTCAACTGATAAACTGGACAATGAACCTGACTTTGTCGAGAACATTCCGAAAGACCTAGGTCGAGTTACTGTGGCAACTGTGATCATAATGCAACCCTAATTCGCGGTGCAAAATATAAGAAGCCGATATTTGTTCGGGCGTTCCCTAAAGATGATTGTCTCGCAGAATTGTTGACAAACACTCCCAACCGCACAATCAACTGGATCTATGTCACGAAAGAATCACTTATCCAGTTCTCCATATCTTCAATTGTCCAATTTTATAGCAAGCGCAAACTGTTAGTTCAAACTTCACCCTCACATACTCTTTCAGTTGTCTCTATAATACAGGTTACATTGGTCGGGCATCGCGACTACTTCAATATTACTTCGGAACTGCCACCCAAGATCTCTCAACAGTGCTATCCTCGTTCATCTGGTAGAAAGTGAACTCCATATGAACGCTGATCAAACCTATCGACTGGTCGGTCACGTGCCAGCTAATCCTTCAAAACACGTTTGAATGAGTACAGTCTGTACTGCTGAGGTTATCGGAATCAGGCTTCCCAATATTACGTCTAAAAGCGGTTTGTCCAACAACTGAACCTACCCAAACCTGAATTTGACCGGACCGATGACCAACCTGTGCAGTTAAGCTAATGAGTGAGTGGGTATTGTGGGCTAATCAATCGATCTTTGACTTAGTTACCCGCAACCTGTTATGTGTGCAATCAGTCCGATCGATATCTCGATCTACTTCTAACACCTCTTCAAATACATTTACCGGCTTGTTAATGAGAGAGTGAAAACATGATTACCTTCGTTTTTGTACACACGGTTTTGTGGCTCACAACACTTTGGTACAGAGTCAGCGGTCTATATGTCTACTGACACTGTGTTTGAGGTGGTGTTTCTCTGGCTTGATACCAAGTTTGCGTTGATGGGCTAGAGCCTCCGGTTCCTACAAATGATCCTGCAGTCTGATAACACTACCCAGCTTAGAAGTAGTTTACTTTGTCACCTGGTGAGAAACGCCAGTGTAAGGGGTACCAGTGTAGGTTTAAACACGACATGAGCACTTCCGTTGCCTCGAGCTAAACAACTGAACAAGAACGCCAAAAGCTGTAAAGCTGCTACACAGTGGAATACGAATTTAATGACAATCACACACATAAGAAGAAATGAAAACTGTTTCATCTTTTGTATCAATAATCTCACTGTTGTGTTTTACGAACAGAGTTTAAACCCCTTGTCCTTTTTGTCTCCAAACCAGACATGACAGCTTAACGTCTGTACCAGCTACGGATGTACATCTGTCGATGATGATGTCAGCGCAAGATCATTTGGTGAATATCATTAGCATAAGGTAAGTAACACAATATTTAACTAAATCTTTATGAGAAACCGAATGATTGATCAAAAATTTAGTTAACTTCAGGGTTTGCTTGCATAGACAATCGACTTACGTTGGGTTTTGCTTCAGCACTCACTAGCACAAGTCAAATGCATTTCGGTTGAAAATACCCACGACAGAAGGGCTGAAATTATATTTCTAAACATTGCTTGCACAGTTACTTTAGGCGTGGTATAAACTGGAGTAAGCCGACAGATATAATTGGGATGGTTATCGATGACTATTTGCTTAACTACTCGGGTTGATGTTTTGCCTGCGTACACTGATGGCCAACTACTCCTTGTGATGTCATATATACTTCTCAACTAACCACCATACGGTCTCGCCGGTAACAGATAGCACGCCAGAATACGTGTTACCACGTTTCTGCATGCCTAAGTTAGTGTTTTCATTGCAGTCCGCGCTCAGAAACACCAGCACAGCATGTAAAAAATCCTCTAGATTTCGCCGGACCAATGACCGCGTAGTAAAATCGCTTGCCACCGTCGTGATTAAGCAAAAACTGGTAGTGTACAGTACTATGGCGATAATCTCTACGACTGACTGGACCGCCATGTGAAAAAGTAAATTGGGATCATCCGCTGCCAAGTTCTCACAGTTACGGGAGGTTGAAAAAGAACTAAGTGATAATCCCCGCCCTGCCAATTCCTTAACAGTAAGACCGAGCAATGTGAACTTACTGAAGGCTTGAAGATAAAACCACGTATGTGCATCGATGCTACCCTGAGGAAATGAATTCTGATACATACTGCATGTGAGCATAGATTGAGTGACGTTAGCAAACTGGATAGAAAAGAATCTAGCAAGACGAGTGTGTCTCCGCAACAAATACTCATAGAAATAAACGAACCTAACATCATTTTGGCCGGGGATTCCGGTGGTAGCCAAAACACGACCAACGTGAGAGACGACAACAATAAGCACGGGATGACCAGCATGAGAACGTAGAAATTGGGATTGCGACGCAGCCGAATTAGATAGCGCAAAACAGGAAACTCCCGAGTGACCGTCTCGTTTCCGATCGTTTGAGTTCGGAAACGGGCTTTCTTCACGGATCGTATCTGTGTTTTCTGTCGGGCGTGTGTCCATATACAAATGTGAAGAGCGTAGAAAACGTTTGGTTGGTACTGATTAACTGTTAGCTGATGACGGGAGTGAGGCAGGGACCGTAGTCAATTGTCCACAGTCGAGCAGTTACAGTTTGATGGTTTCGACTACAACAAAGATCTACCAGGAGTCACCAAATTCATCAAACTCCTTTAATTTTGCTCTGTATTGTTAGCCAGAATGCTAATGTCTGATGATGTTATAACGACGTCTTCAAGGAATATGTTGCTTCACATCTGTGCTGTGGATAGCATAATAGCCCAGCATAGCCTTTGAACATTCTCGAACTGTGAAACATTGGTGTTCAGATTTCGACTTTAACACATGATGAGGTGAGGATGGTCGCATTAAATCCGTACTTCAAAATGTATCGTAAACAGAACCAACAGGATGCATGTGTTATAGATATACTTACTTGTGGCAGACCTAGTAAACTGCCAGTCCCTCATTGCTAAGGACTCGGTTACAACTTTGTGTACCAATAAGGATAGAAGACATACGTCGCGAGATGTTAACATTTCGATTACTCTCTTCAGTCACGAACGTAAAACATTAGAATATATAGGACATGCGGATATTAACAACAATAGAAATAATCAACGATTAGGTTTACATAAAACAGGGACTGTTATCAGTTCCAGGGCAGACAAACTGCGTGAGTCAACAGTTTATGCAATCCGCATTTCCTATATATTCCAATGTTTTACGTTCGTGACTGAAGAGAGTAAACGAGATGTTAACATCTCGCGACGTATGTCTTTTATCGTTACAATCTTAATTCCCGGTCAAGCATCATCTCAACGCTCGATGTGAATCAATCTGGTACACAAACCAAATGACGATTCTGGATGGTAGATTTCATGTTTGGAGTCAAAACATCTTGTACTTCGCACTCCGCCTGATAAACACCTCCTGAGTAGGGGGTAGATTAGGACATCCAGATGAGTAGCAACCAGTGAAGAAAATAGGCATAGTTTCAAATTCTAACTCTCGTGGTCATCTCAATTCTGGCAATCAGATGGATTCAAGCCAGCACGCGAACGAGAACGCGCGTGTACAGTATATCGAATTAGACAGTAAGCAAGTCAAAATCGATAGCCAGAACAAGACCGAAACGGAATTGTGGACAGACAGGCATTGCTCACATTAGGTGACAGTCTCTTACAACAAACGTCAGGGTGAAATAAGCCATTCCAATCCCAGTCAACTGGAGACCGATTTAACTACAGACCTATGTAAGAAAATGTAATAAATGTGATGTATAGTAGAGTTTAGTTTTGCACTTAAACACCTGGAACTTGACATGTGGAGTTGTTTCTCGGGAGCAATACACGAATGCGAATTTATTCATTAGTATAAATAAATGATATGGTTACAGGACCGTCCAAGTATAAAGAGACAGTGATATACTTTTCCAGTGTTCCCAGAAATCACGTCCATTTCTCCATCTGTGCGCCATTCGTTGCTTGGTACGTAGTCTGAAAAATCTACGTACGGTAATGGCTCGGTAGGCGGTTGACCTCGCCACCAGCTGAGGTCCAGTTGATCTTTGTCATAGGTCCACGATCCGAATTCCAGCATGCAGATCTGAATTAAAGATAAGAAGAAAAGAAGACTCAGCATGAGACAAAAGCCAGGAAAGAGCGGGTGGTAGGGATAGTGACGACAAAAAAGATGGAGAATAAAATAAAAGAGTAGATGAATTTGGGCAAAGTGATTACAAGGATGGAGAAAACTCTGGTTGAATAAGGGAAACAGGAGGGAGAGAACGAGGTGAAGAGACAGAGAAAGTACAACGATGGACTCGGTTGAATTCACGTTCAACCAACTTAATACTGTGTATGTCTGATCGGGGGCTAAACTCAGGGCTGATAACAGAAACTTTGCCATACGAATAGCCATCGTTCAAAAAAGAGATATAACAGCCGAAAAGAAGGAGAAAAACGATGAGAAGAGGCCAATTTATAACAAAAGAATTTGTGGTTTGCTTCAATAACTGGTAAAGTTAAACAAAAGAAACCATGTGCTTACTTGTGTATCAAATGGGAAATAGGTAATTTCCACTTCGCATGTGCTTTTGAACAACGCTTGTGGAACCCACAATGTATTTCCGTTACTCGAGATGACAACACGAGCCTCACGCTGCTCAACTAGACGTTCGTCCGCACTGAAATCGTAGATGGAGAGCCAAAAAGCAACAATAAGGATACTGGAATGGTGAGTGGTCTGATCTCATTAATGTACAAAAGTACACAACCAGAAACACACATTACAGAACGCTTAGGAAATCTTACAACACGTGGCTTCGTCTGAGACAAGGGGAGACAATATTGACAGAAATAACATGAAAGCCTAGAACAAACTCACAAGTTGTACAATTTTATGTCCGGAGTCCAAATTTGGGATGGGAAAATTCGAACTGACTTGATGCCTCCGTATTCGGATTCGTTCCACTGAAGCAAAGTGTCGTTCCATGTCTGCAATTAAAACAGCATCAGAAATAACATTCAAAACTGCGAACAGAAGTGCGTCGAATCGACGTCTAGGTGTCTAAAGAGTGGGTATATTTTGCACACAAAATCATTAAGTCCTATGCCGCAAATGAATTTGAACCCTGTTCGCGGCTAGCCCATCAGTGGTCTAAAGGCACGTGAACGAGATCGCGTTAGTACAATATGACGAATTAGAGAGTCTGTCTGAATGAGAAGGCTGTGATCAGATGAGTGATGTTCAACTTGAAAGTAACCAAAGTCTCGACCACGCATCAGCAGCTAGACAGCAAGCGGGTCAAAATCGATAACCAGAATAAAACCGAAATACGATCGTCGACGGACGGGCATTGCTAACGTCGGGTGACAGTCTCCTACATGAAAACGTACTCAAGGACTACTGCCGACTGTGTCACCTACATTGCACCAGTTCAAAAATGGTTTATGTGTTAGGATGTTACAGGGAGCCGTAACCCATGTTTCTCACACCCATCCGGACAAAAACGTTTGGCCCACAAAATTCACTGTATCACGCTTGGCATTGAGGCACGCCAACGCGCTCCTCGTCATGGGAATTCGGCCCGTATTCGAATAGAATCTATCATATGTAGCGTATGCGGAGCCCCAAGGTCAGTCGTAAGCCGTTGTGTTTAAGACTGGCTGGGTGCGTCATAGTCTCAGAGGGTGGTGTTACATAACACGGATTGGATTACCGAGGTTGTTGCCGAGCTGTGTCGAGCTCGTAACTCAAGGTAGTAAAAGGTCGAAGTAAATGAATGTTCTGGGTCAGCTGTGACATAAAATGATCCATGTCGTCCACTTCGAAAGTGCAGCTTATGGTGTTTTGTTTATTTTTGTGGTCTGATAGAATTGACAACAACCGACATTTCATCCAACGCCAATTTTTCGCTCAATATTTGCAGCGTCGTGCTTGGGTGATATCTTATGCCCTCCTGCATATTGAAACTACCGGATAGCCAACCACTTCAGTTATCAAATCGACGACATGTGTGGCTGCAACAATCCACTGGAACGATGATTCACTCTGATTGTCTCAGCCATGGCAGCATGTGATTGACCTTGATGCACCATGTGTGTCGTACTCTTTGTTGGGAAGCCTCCAGTCAAGAGCCATCATACAATAAAAGTAGAAAAGTGCACATTGGCGACAACATTTTGATCGAAATGGCCACAGGTGACAATGTGTGACACCAGTAGCAGCTGTCTGTGGACAGCATTTTCTGGGACTACGGTGCCAACAGAAGGTAGCCAGTGCTATTTTTTATAACCTGAAACATTCCGCAAACGCACTTTCGCGTATCTACAACGAGCGTGAGTGTCATGCAATGACCCCGATTTCTTACGGACCAGCAGCCGTCACCTTTCGTAATTTCCCACTCAGTAGACGCATGTATAACGGAAACAAACTCATACTATGTTCGTTTTGCGTCTCGAACAGTGCGGTGGTGTGTCATCGTAAACTGTGTATGCGCACCTGTCAACTTACTCTAACACTTGATAAACTTATCTGGCGTTGCCTCCACCCATAGCTCGATTGTTTTTTTTTTGCAAGGTGTACGCACCTTGATGGTAAATGTTTAGATACAGACGAAGTTATTTTTTGGTAGTTACGTCCCTTTTCATCCCCTTATTTTTTCTTCTCTTCTCCTATACAGGGTTTGCTTTTTTTCATGATTGTGTGGTAGTTAAGCCTCAGTGTGAACCGCTGATGTATTGCTGTCTATGATGATGATGATTATCTGGCCATATGCAATGACGGCAGCATTTGGTTGCACGTTGGAGCAACTCGACTGATCAAGCTATGTGTATCATAGTGATGGCCAAGCCTATTGGCGATGGTGGAACCATTCATCCTTGATAACAGCTGGCTAAAAAATGCGTGAAATATTTCAAACACAATGTCCATAGACTAAAACCATAGGAATAAAGGTCGGAACAGGAAAATCTGAATTTGGCGTATTGAAAGAGCTTCATCAATGTGGTGAGAGTAGTAGTCACGAGCATGTATGAACGACTCCGGTACCTAATTTCAGTTAACTTGCAATGGAAAGTGCACATTTTGATCAACAGTGTGGATACATGCGATTTAACTTGTCACGGCAATCGCACCTAACAGACACTCGTGGTCGTAGGTCATCCTAAACGGCACACATTGTACCGCTCGTGATTCAGTCTGTGCATCCCGTATATAATGTAAACCCGAAGGAATAGGACCGACGAGGACTTGGGCCGACTATTAGCGCACAATCGGATTTATGAATACTGACCGAGGTCAGAATTATTTTGACCAGACAAACAATCTCGAAACGGACTCACATACATCGACCAGCAATTGGTTCGCAGAATTTGTTTATTCTCATCCAAATCAAGGATTTGGAACAATTGCAGTCCATAGTCTACATAGACCTTGATTTTGCTGTCATTGACTGGTCGTCCAATCACACCATACTGCTCGTAGCGGTTAAGAAGCATACGAATAAGAGATTTCTCCACAGAATGAGTTTTCGTTTCTGAAATGAAGAATTACATGGCTGATTAATTTTAAACGGGAAATATATATAAGCAGAAGCCAATATTCATAGCCACCACAACCATGAAGAAAACTAATCCCTAATCAGTAAAAAGGAGATGAATGAGATAGATGCAATTACTAAAGCAAACCATCTCTGCATACAGACATTCAACAACAATTTGCGGACAGCCGAGACGGATGAAAGTAAGGAATAAGAAAATGGTTTGGTCAAGGTCATTTGTCCAGACCGGCTGTTTGTGGCATGTGACCAGAACGTAATGTCACACAATAACCGCTGTGCAGTCCTCACTAGCGTGCACCCACAGTGGCTTCAAACAACTGCACACAGTTTGCCAACACCACAGCAGTCAATGTGACACAGAAACATGTGCACCTCCAATCTTATCTCGGGTGTTAGCCTATGATGCATGATTTCAACACAGCGTCTTCGTTCTAGCTGAGAAGACAGTGAGACCGTCCACGCATGTGAACATAGCTTACTGTGATCTCAAGCGCATCGGTGAATAGACACAGCTACTGTGCTTCTTAAATTACGTAGTGTTCCGTCCCGTATATCACTTCGTCGACGTCCACAGGATTCCACCTATTTGTTCACTAACACGCCTCTGGATTCCAGCCCTCTATTTTATCCGAATCATTTTGTAAGTGCACTGACTACTATCAAGTACTACTTATCAGTAATTTACTATCAAGTAGTCAGTGCAGTTACAAGAATTTTTGCATTACGATTTCTTCACACATCTTTCTGATGTGATTTAGATGCTAAACGATTCCACCGTTACTACTTACGAAGTATTAGTAATTAGCAATGTAGCATCCAAACTCCGATACCGTATCATTTCTAACATTTTAATGTTTACTCGTTAAAAGTTATTCGACCCATTGATACTGGGATGAAGAGGTACTGTCAAATGACTTTAAACGAGCAACAACTACCTCTGACCGATACTTGAATTTTGATTCAGTACACCCACAGTGCATCTTATCATTAAGTAACAGGGAGGGAAAGATCTGCACGAACATTGTCAGTTATGAAAAAGAACTTGCCTGGTTGGTCTCAATGTTACAAGACAATAAGTTCCCAAAACTGTTCATTGATAAACAATTGACCACACCTGTGACATAATCAAACGAGGAAGACAAGAATACATGAATCACTTCCGTTGGAATGCCCTATCAAGTTGGTATTTCCAACAAAGTCTTTAAGAACACCTTACGACACTATCTGATTAGGGCGAAAGACTGAATCTAACCATACGACTGCGTTTATAAGTGTCAGAGAAGTCGCCACTTCCCCCAAAATATTGTGTAACCAGAAGTAACAAAGTTCACTTGTGAGTGACCCTCACATTTGCCACGGTCGCGCATCGCTCCGTGACAACTGTTGTCATCCCAACTACACTGTCCACACTTTTGTCAGGTCCATTCCCTTTGACCTCGTTTGTTGCTAGTCCCAAACCCTATAAATAAGTACGGGTTTGTGACCATGTTGTCTTCGGTCTGAGTGACATAAAAGAGCTCTGTTTGAAGGCCAGTCTTTTTCTCTGTGTTCATGTAGTAGCGTCGGATGGATGGGTTGGATGGGAAGAAGCTAACTGACCACGTATAGTCCGTACTCGTTGTTCATTACTGTTATTCGTCGTGCTACTATCCGCCGTTTCATTGATCGCTATTCCGTTTACGCGCTCGTAGGCCATACAACCAGTCACAACAATAAGATAAACTGTAAACAGTGTCCGGCTGAGTGTACTGGCCATACATCGACAGCTAAAGGTTAGAATCGCGGAACATTAAGGACATACGTGTTGTCCGCTAAAAGACGTGTTATATTTATTTTTTTTAAAGCCAGCATCAAACGGCAATGACGTTACATGCGTCAGGTGAAGACTATGAAGTCGATTTTGACAACTCCCGGATCCTTCAGCAAAGTTTCAAGCCTTACACCGAACAGATGCACGATCAACACACACCCTGTTAAACGCAATGATTGTGCCAACCTCTCGTCTGTTTGGACAGACATAATAGCATATTTGAATAAACATTACAGCGCGATGCGAAATGAACACGGTGGAAGCTATAGGGGTCATATCAGCACTGTCAGTGTCGCCAATGACTTCATAAACACATGCATACATAGAAGACAGAGCCTAGACTCGATAAGTAAGTAATAAGCAGCTAATCACAGCCATATGATTGAATTGTCTCATTCGTATAATCGTTTGACTGAAAAGTTGCCTTGACAAAGGTCACCCGTGGTAACCGAAATGTCGGGAATGAAAGTATCAATCTGCCCAACATCTTTGTGTTATTG
>JTDE01000586.1:64555-77473 GCA_014338405.1 Paragonimus skrjabini miyazakii
TCACCACATGGCACACAATATAATTAACTTCGTCAGAATTAAATTTACTTCAGATGTTCTAAACTATAACAGTTTACTTGCAGCTTCCAAAACCTCATCCAGTTAAGTGCACTGACTTCACAGTCAACTCAATTAAATAACGGCAACATTAACATCGCTGAGCCTGTCAGCCAGTATTACGCCGGCAGTATCCAACCGCAGAATATGCCAGTCCTGAGGATCCCAGCCAGAGTGATGAACCCGACCTACAGTGATTAGCGTAGTGTTAACCGTTTTCATATACCGGTATCAAGTCAACATCGGAGGACGGCTTGAAATGGTGACCAATTAGTTGCTTGAAATACTGAGCACACGGAATTTTTTCGATGCCTACTATCAAATATCCATTCCTAAACCTTATTGTTGCTCATCTACTGATGCTATCCAATTCGAACGATTGAGTGCAGATACAGACGATAAAGGCAATTTACGTCGTGAAGCGTTAGGTAGTGCATTATATTCCCTACCGTCCAGAACAAGAAAAATAATAATCATCATCGACAACAGTGGTTCTCGCTGATATTTAACTACTACATACTCATGAAAAAAATTCGCCCTATAAAGGAATTGAATTAGATGAACTCATCGATATGAGGTCAACCAGTAATTGGCGGTAGACTACGGTCAATCATTATCGATAACTCGGGCAAACTGACATATCAGCGCCGTTACTAATCTGTATAATAATCTAGCGTACCATTAGATATCGATCTAACGGAAATAGAAGTAGAACAAGTCGTTTTTATTTGTCACGCGTTAAAACACACAAGAGGAGCCGAGGTGGCTTACAGAACATTTGAGACCTCGGCATCAACTGTAATTCTTCGTTTTACTGATACACTCTGTCTATGAGATAATCACTAGGAGCAAAATAATACTGAGATTCACTTCTGCATGTTCTCAATTGGCCCTAGCAAAGATAAGGGAGTAAAAGTGAGGGAAATTGAACTAACCGCTAAATACAATAGTGTCTGTAATTAAACGTTTAACACTAAAGTGTATACACCTTGCAAACAAACAACTAAGTTATGAGTAAAATTGAGATTGTATTCAGAAAAGCGGATTCTTTACAGCTATCAATGC
Source organism: Paragonimus skrjabini miyazakii (assembly GCA_014338405.1). Lineage (NCBI taxonomy): Eukaryota > Metazoa > Platyhelminthes > Trematoda > Plagiorchiida > Troglotrematidae > Paragonimus > Paragonimus skrjabini miyazakii. The sequence continues at coordinate 65,678 of JTDE01000586.1, forward strand.
CCCGTGCCGTTAGGTACGTTCTCTTCACAGATACCTCGGCCAAACAACGACGACATTCACGCCATTGAACCGTTTAGCCGCCATCTCACATAACTTCTCCAGCCACTGACTCTGAATCACGACGGCCCCAGTCCGGTAGGCGAACCGGACATATGGTGGCCTGCACCCTGGTCAGCGACTGTATTTCTCTACGAATGGTCATCATCTATCTATCCAGCACCTTACGCCAGCCAGTTGCGGCGTCGGCAAAATGTGCTTGATGTAACAGATGACTAACTGGCGTTTTTAGTATATAACCCAGCCATCTAAGTCTGCACAAATGTAGAGATAAAAAAATACTTCCTACATTTTTCGCCGCCTACTCATTGATATTACCTGATGCAAGCGATCAAAAACAGGCATCGATGGGCAACTACATTCTGACTGTTCACGTCCACTACCCTGAGCGGTCAAGCTTCTCTACATTAAAGTAGCACAACCCTCACTGTCGTCTTACATATGCGACCCTCAAACTTCCGAGAGATGTCAGTGTATCAACAGAGACATCCTAGGCATGGTGTTTCTATCGCTGGTTCGAATGCAGCCGAAGCACTGACTTTTCCCAGTTGGGTCTCATCTAAATTCATAAAGCTGCCACACTACTTATTAGTAATACAAATTCTATGCTCAACAGTGGCGTTGGTGGATTCCAACGCGAACTGTTTGAGAAATCCTGCCGGGGCAGTCGATCCCCTGGATCATTTGCTAGATTCCATATGAGACAGTGGGACGGGTGGATAGCCGAGTCCAAATGTGAAATTTCCGAGCTCCTGACGTGGCTTCGTAGCTCAGCTGGTAGAGCCCTTGCCGCATTGAGGCATGGTGTTTCTGTCGCTGGTTCGAATCCAGTCGAAGCCCAAACTTTTCACAGTCGGGTCTCATCTATATCCTAGATTAGTGAAAACCATCCTAGCCTTAGAGATATGCGCTTCTGTTTCATTCCCTACACTCGCGCCACCGCTGGTGCAGCTACCCAAATCGGTCAACAACCCCCACGACTCATTATCCAACATCGAATCTACGTAACCACTCTTGCACAAACGCTTTGCACGTTCAGGGAAGGAAAGCACATTCCGAAGAATTCAACAGAGTGCGAAATAACGTCCAGCATTGATCGTGCTGCTTCAAATTTGTCAAACAAAAACACCTTGCTCTCAGCATGATCAAGATCAATGTTCCATCAGGCAGGGGGTCCACGCTGGCATCGTATGAGTGCCGCTGACGGTCCTCTATTACTTCCTCTATGACAAAACCGAGTAAACTTGCACAAAAACTTTGCATTTTGAGGTCGCAAAACATGTTCTGAAGTAATTAGTAGAGTGCGAAATAGCGTCTAGCATTGTCTGTGCTACTTGACAGTTGTCAGACAACAACACCCTGTTATCAGCATAGTCAGTAGTTCACGCCGACAGCTTATGACCGCCGGAGACAGTTCTCCATTACTTCATCTACGACAAAAATAAACGAAAATGGTGAAACGGGGTAGTCTTGACGTACGCTGCTCATCGTGTTGAAATTCTCAAACAATTCATCGTAAGCCCCAGCCTGAAATGAAGTATGGGAATAAAGCGTCGACATATACCTGGTTACATACTTGGTCGGTATAACCTTACGTTTAAGCTATTCTAAAAGTGTACATCTATCCACCGAATCGAACGCACACCTAGAGTCGAAAACTGCGACCAATTTTGGTTTATGGTCCACACGACGCTGCTCCAGAATTGGGCGAAGAGTAAAAATTTGGTCAATATATCCTTGCCCAGGTCGGAACTCAGCCTGTTCTTCCCTAATGGTTACCTCCTAAGCTGCAGTGAGTCGACGAAGTATAATCGATGCCAGAACCCTAGTAATGACCGGATCGAGCTAATTTCTCCATAGTTTTCTCAGGAAATACGGACACCTCTCTTGAATGTGGGAACCATCATCGAGTGACTCCAGCACAAAAGAATGCCTTTCATCGTCAGCACAAGATTAAAAAACTGAGTCATGGCTTTTTCTTACGCTTTCTACCTGTTGTATTCAAGAACGACGGAAAATACCAGTAGTAAGTAGGCTTTATTAGAGCAACCGATTTACGATACGTTACGGAAACCTGTCAGTTTCCACAGCACAGGCAGCCGCTGCCGGCATGTGTCTTCGATCGCTTGAAGGTCAGAGCAATCTGATTGGCCAACTGCATGGCTTACTGGCATTCGATTGGACACATTACCTTCTTTGAATTTCCAGCAGGAAATCATCTGGACCAGCAGCACTATTACACTTGAAAGCCGAAGTGAAATTGCAGACTTACGTTTTGGTAAGTGGTTCCAAATCTACCGACCAAAGTGCTACATAGCAAGGCAATGGTGGTAGCACAACAGAAGTAGGAGGTCAGCTAAATTGACTCTTAACGTTTCCACCCAGCGCTCCTGCCCTCTGGACTTATTATGGATAAGTGTGACATCTGCGTCGTTGATGGCTCCACTGACGGACGGCCGCCTGAGACCAGTAGTATGGATAAACCTGAAGAGTTTGCCGGTGTTCCTTGAAATAAAAGCGATCTCCATTCGCTAAACTCTCTCCATTAACCAAATCTCACGGTCAGCCTTTAGGCTGCGTTTCAGCTTCCTACGGATATCGACAGGAGGAAGGTTCTGTCTAGCTCCTAACAACTTAAGGGATTTCTCCGAGATCTAGCGTTTGTTCAACCCACGTACCCCGGTACCGCATTTTACAGTACCGGCTTCACAAATGGCCTGTGAGATATCGATCCAACAGCTGTTAGAATCTTCGGAGTGAAAACTACTGAGGCACTTTTCTAAGCTGGTTTGGTACTTATACTTTACCGACGGTATGGTTAACTTCTTAACAGCCAGCCGTTGCTCTCAATAAGATCGTTGCCCAACAAAAGTAAGAACATGATGACAGCGTGCCAACGCATGGTCCGAATTCAAGTGTGTGCTCCAATAAAAACGACAGCCTTGAATGGAACCCAGCCACCTATAACTAACAGCTTTGTGGTCTATCTGAGATCAGGCCTGATTCGGAGGAGGACGCCAAGTATAACAATGACGTGCACGATGCTTCAAACTAGTGCTGGCTAAAAATAGCTTCTGCTCAGCGTACTGTTGTATCACTCGTCCGCCATGATCCCAGCGATGTGATGCTATCCCAAATCTGCCATCTAAACGATACCAGGCCCAAGGCGGCCGACCTGGGCAATCACATCTCCAGTCAGAACGACTATATCAAAACCATGTGTCAACCGAACGAGAGCGATCAGATCAGAATAAAAGGCGTCCCTGAAGCCGGTGTCACTACTGTCAGTTGGAGTATAAGCAGACACAATGAAAAGATTTCTTAAGGTTTCGCCTCTAGATCTGGCCTTAACAGAACCCACCAAACGGACGGCATAAAGTCTACTGTTAACAGGGATACAACTTACCAACGCGGTTGAGGCCGTCGTGCTGAGGATTATACCTACTCCAGCCTGACCGGCCGTGGTCACCCGAAGTGTAAACTCAGTATCGGGTAGATAGTACTGATGCTGTTGGTTCAGTACGCTGATGACTGTCACGAATTCTAGTATATGAACAGCAGCGAACATTGACATTCGACGAATCAAACGTTCGTGTGATAGCGGTTTGTTGACCTACCTGTTTTAGAGTGCGAACTTTGTAAGTGCTTATATTCATTCGTATTCTAAGTCTAAACAAGCGACGTGGGAAATCTGGAGCTAGATGGTGAGAGAAGGGACTTTATTATGATTAGCTATATCTGTTGTTGGATATGCACAGTAATTACTAGAAATAAGAGTCGAGAAGGGCCTGAGAGCCAAATGTGATAGGACGATTTTGCAGGGGTCAGTAGTAGTTTTCGCCCATCCAACTTGCTGTATACAGCAGATGGGACCGAAGCTTTTGGTTCAACAGCCTCTACCGTAAAGCAATAGACGAGTGATTGTTGTATGACAGGCAGTTTCGTTGTGAGTAGTATACTACTCACAAGTAGTATGTTACCCACAGGTAACGTTCAGGAACAAAAGGGCAAGCTGCGAATGCCAGGAAGACGGAGGACAAGGAGAGACTATCGAAATAGTGTGTACGCGCTCGGCAGAAGTTCCAACAAGGTGAATGACAATGATGGATGTGAATGCATAACTAACTTGCAAATGAGTATACGCGTTTGAGGTTTGATTTTTGACATGACCTATATGGGCGTTTGTTCAATAGACGAAGTCTCAGGCCAAGCGTCTTTTGCGGTCACAACATGATAATGAGCCAAAACTAACACTTTCCAAAAACGTCTCCAACCTCCTTCTAACTCCTAACCTGGAGGACTAGGAAACCGAAATTTGTCAGGCCTCAATCTATTGACCTGCTTCATATGAGTGAATCTGTCGGTGTGGTCGTCAAACCGTCCGGTAGATCCAGTAGGTCATCGAGGTGCGGAAGCTGTCATACCCTGTCGACGTCCAGTCTCTTTTTGACTAGAACGACTATAGGCAGAAAATTGAATTCAAGGACCATACTAGCAGGGATGAATTCGCAAAATCAAAAAATTACAAGGAAGGTGCTTAATTCATTACGAACTTCTGACGGCAACACCGGAAATCTTTACTACGTTTATCAAGAGACCAGTGAATAGAACTTCGTGAGGAACTCATGGTGATTAGATTATACCGATGTGCGCGGCAGCCAAACTACCTAGTTTTTACTTATGTACAGTCGATGATTTGATTACACGCATACTGAAGATTACTCATACTTGTTCGAAGATTCTACATTTAGTTTGACGTTTCAGTTAGTCCGTTTCTAATGTAAAATATATCATCCTTGATTGGAATCTGTTGGTTCGTGCTATCAATACTATCATGATTATCAAAGGAGCTGAGTTCCAGATTTTCACTATTTGGGGATTGGTATATTGCGAAAAATCAGCTTTCCTCAGATATTTCATCTGTGTGAGCGACTAAAGAAAACAGCGGCCAGGGAATAAACTAACTTAGGTGAGCATCATCTAAAAACGACAAACGAAGCATCACTTAGTCAAGCCACTTTTGGGGCTATTACATTATACCGGCTGTTGTGAACAATGCTGTGTATTATATGCTATCATAATCGCCGAATCTTTGCCAATACTCACTAGTTACCATCCTTGGTGTGTGGGGTGAACCCGTCAAGTGCGATTGTTTCACAAAGCGCCTAGAAGCACAATAATAAGACTCAGCTTATGTGTCTACGTGGCTTACACCACGTTTGCTCGATTTCTAAGATCGGTCCGAATTTTCTACCTGTGTGAAAGTGATGGCCCGTTTTTACATAATTATCTGGTCCGACTGTATAATCTAACGTCAGTACTAAACAGAGACCATTCATGTCTGGCCCTGTGTAAACGCTTGTCTCGAAGGTCTAACCCATTTGAAAAATTCAACACCAGCACTAGTTATCCACGATTATCAAAGATCCCACGAATAATGGCAGCCGTGATAAGCATCGGATGTAACAGTCAACAAATCTGTACAAAATGTACGACAGATACATTATGCAAGTGGCACCCGTTCGTCCTATCGGTGTATTATATGTCGCGGAGAATTAGGATAGATCGTTCGTACAGTAATGCAACGTTTAATTTCCTCAGTGAAGAGGCTCATACAGTCGGAGACTCCTGCTTTCTATCAATGAACAATGGACAATGGAAATATATTCGTGAAAATTTGTCAAACTTCTACTTCAACATCACTGAAAGTCCCGTGAATTTGGGCTTAGTAAACACAAGTAAGTTAGATGAATACTTCATAAAATGATCGGAGAGCTAGGAATGCAGTACAACCTTAGGATAGAATCCTACCTTTCGGATGTCCTTTTGGCGCTAACCCAAATGACGCAAGCGGTGCGTTGATAACGCCCAGAATTACAATAAAATTCCACATGTTGTCCAAAATCTGGGCACAGTTATGAATTCAAGGTAGCGTGTAACATTTCTCCAACCTGCTACTCGGTCAACTAACCCGATGGGGAAAAAATTCTTCATATGCGATTCTGTAAACCAAACATAATTGGTCGACTCTGCTACAGCTTGTTTTCCCATGCGCCTGGGGCGACTGCATGCGTTCATCGATCGTATTCTACTTTTTGATTGGTCCTTTCAGACGATCGATAAGTCGCCTATTCCTGCCCGGCGGCCTCCAATAGCTACTTGGTCAATTCGCCATGCCTTGAACAATTTATTGACATTCACGCTAACATTCATGGTGAGCTGAAACTGAAATTACCATATCGATCTGCGTCAGCCTGCAAACAGGGAAATATGGGACAAGAAACACAGATCCAGAGTAAATCTTTGTCACTGGACAGGTTTTCGGTAGACTGAAGTCAAAAGACAATCTAATTTAATGGAACTAATCTCTGAATATGTAGTGAGATCACCTACGACGTCCCCCAAATCATAAATTCCCTGCGACATGGGAGTTGCCTTACCGGTACCACCGTGCCTGTTCACATTACCTTCTGAACGTAAATTTACTTCAAACCAGTAACCTCAATGTTAGTGTGTTGGCGTAGGTATCACAGTTTTACTCGTGGTTGTATAATGAATCCGCGCCATCTTTATTACTGTAGGCTACATTCACTAAGGTAACAATGTTTTAGTTATTACCATTGGAAACGCCGCTCAACCAGTCTGACGCTTGTTTGACTTCTGAAGGTCGACTGGAATTCCCGTTGACATTCGCCCCCTCTGGCGGCTGCCGTGCGTTTGTGTTTGACGTTCCCTCACATCCAACTCCCTAGCACCTTTATTTTTTACGATGATGTCCACTTGTGAAAGGCGAGTAAGTCAATAAATAAAGTTTATTTGCAGACTCGCCGTCCTTTCATTACGACTTCCGAGTCGCGTTAACATGAGCCTGGGGAAACTTTGACCTTATGAACCAAGGAGCTAGCTTCACAATAAATGAAATAATATGTTTTCCAGTCTACATAATCCGCATCCTTGTGTAAGAAGAAGATGCCTAAGCTTAACACTACTAGACCGATGCTTTCTCTCTCGATTGCTTGGACGTAATGTGCACTCAATCCGGCCCCATTTCCGTATAACTCAATCTTACCGTTTACAGAAACTAAAGGGTTGAAACTGCTAAGTCCTTAGAATAACGACAGCAGTTAAGCTGGACACACGTTTGCCATCAAGCTGACCAGCTGAACGGAAATCCTCACTAGGCATCGAGACAAGCAGGTTGTTCTTCTGACGATTTTGTTACTTTGTTACTTTTCGTGCCAATCAATCAAGAGTCGAACCATTCCACCATGTACAATTTCATTGAATTGTCTACTCACTGACTGGGCGTCACACGCCACCGTATACCTCAGCACATACAGGGTTAACTGTGTAATTGCTTGCAATCTGGTAGTATCATACTTAGCACAACTATGGGTTTGCATGTCTTACCCTAGCTCGTATGTGCTTGTTTGTGCTGTGCATACCCGGAATCCCAATGAGTCCGTGTCGTGTGTCTCAGTTCTGTCATTTCAATGTGTTTTAGTGGAGTAACTCTCAAGTAAGCAGATACGTGTTTGGGAATCCTAGGGCAGTCACATAAACTTTCTACAACACTTGGGTTTTCGTTCATGTCAACCACGATGTGACTATCCAACAACAGTCAACACGACACAAACGAAGCTGAGCTGTCAGTGTTCTTCTTCATGTTGGCAGCTCAAGTAACGTCGGTCGTCTTAGTAAGTATACATATTACTATATTTAGGACGAACAATCGTATTATACTGCTTACAATACTACTCATCAGTAATGATTCATGAGAATGTTTATGGGATAATGAAATAACTGGGGGGAAATACAAGAAGAAACGTTGGAGTGCACCTTGGCATGACGGTTTTCTTTCCATACGTGAACCAGGCAGTGGAAATCGTAGCAACCGTTACATTCTTGGATAAGTGCCATATGCAAATATGTGTTTGTATGTTGTGGTGTTGAAGCCCATACTCCGTGATGATCTTCCGAATAGACAATCATTGTACCATCCGTATTCTTGGCTAAAATTGTTAGGGCTGATGTGATGTTGGAAGTCAATCACTGTACACAGTTGTCCTCCAGACTTACAGCAATCGCGCCTTCTCAGTAGCTTCTAAGTACGCTCGTACATCTCGCAAACGATCAGATCGTTACATCTTCAGATCACATAACCACTCTAAGTGTAATATGTGGTGCAGGTTACAGCCATCGAATGACTGAAAAGCTGAGTCGTGTTTTATGATACAGGTAGTCTGAGTGAATTCTGAATAACTTCTCTTTCAATCTGCTCAGATAGGTTATTTAAGTTACGTGGATGGCAGAATTTATGTAACTCCCAGCTTGCTTCTTATACTGATTGTCTGTCTTAAATCAATGCTCTTATTATTTCGTCTTCCGCATTCCTCAGTATAACTTAATGCCGTTGAAAACAAAACTGAGACTGTTGCTCGTACTAATACAATTTTCTAGAAACAGACATTTTCTATTTCCCTCATGACTCATTTTTACAGTCCGTCTGCTCCCTGAACTTGATAGTTCGATTACAAACTCTTCATCACCATTATCATCAATACTTAAATCTGGTACGATCGGTCGATCAAGTTGCTGATTAGGTTCCATACTTAACACTCATCATAACGTTGTGTCTGTATGCTGTCATACTGTTCATTCACACCAGCTGTTGTCATAGTTTTGCGAAACGCTTGGACGAGGATTATGAATATCAGTTCTTGATGGTTCTGCATCTCATGGTTCATCCTAAATATGTGCATTACAGTACCAGATCTGTCAGTGTGCCACCACTCTTCTGTCTTCCACGGTCTCTTCAAATGTCAGATAGACTACACTTCAACACTTTATCAACAGCTGATACTGATACTAAGCATTATGAAGGCAAGCTTCTGCCAACTGACGTGAGTGGAACGAATGAGATCATTCTTAGGGCGTCCTACTGGATCAAAATCTCAGTTGTTTATAAATGGTGGGTCACTGTTATCCAGTAATCGGTTGTGTATACAATGGAATTAATATATCACGAGAAGCTTATCAAACGTAAGAGTTTTCTGAAAATAACGATAGATCACTCGACCAGACAGTTGGCCCAGAAAATTCCATCAGAACACAGCATTGTTTAAAAATGGAAGTGAACAGATTTGTCTATGTCCACTCTTGTTGCTATGATCTGCAGCTGAATGGAAGTACGAACAAAACTATAAGCAAATAAGAATACCCAACACATTCTATTGTTGTTGTTTCTTTAAAAAAGACTCACAGATCTGAATATAGCGCTTCCTTGAGAAATCAAATCACCCAACCGTTCATCAGTTAGCATTGAGAGGTATAAAATGTTTGCGCTAGCTACCTCCTTTGAATAAATGGTATTGGGGGAACCATATGCGTTATACTTTTTGCAGGAGACCTGGGTGTAAGTTTGGAGACTGTATTTTGAAATAACACTAAGATATCATATTGAACTGTACTTTCATCGCCCACTTAGCCCTGGATGAGATCGGGCCAACCGGGATGGAGGTAGCCGGAAGACCGAATCCTGCCTGAATGTAGTTTCTATTAAACGATCAAAAGCTATAAATAAGAGCCACAGAGAAGAATATCACAACGTTATTTAATATGATTATATCTCGTTTTCTTCAAAGATAACTCCTGAGGAATATATGTGAAGCTTTCATACTTGCGGCGGGTTTGTTATACCATGCATCATGACTGCTTGAAAAAAGGCATTTGCTTCCATCAGCGATAAAGTGAAGACAAACCAAGCGGTGAATCCTATGATCTTACGGCCTTAGTGATTGGTGCTTGTGTAGTAGAAATGAACGATTAAACTAGATTTCCCAAGAATAGTCTGGCGGATGTACATATTGAAATACTGACGTAACCGTGGAAAATACAACAAACCTAGGACAATATGCTGACAGGAACTGAAGTTTACCACACATGAACTTGCACTTCACAGCTGCATCGCTTTGGGATTGTTGAAATGTGTGACTAGGTCCGTTGTGTTAATGAATCTTATGCCATCTGCACCGGTTCGCGGAACAGGCCATCTTTACGTCCACATTAATCACTGTTAGACATAATAGATAGCGCCAAACAAAGGGAAGGCCAAACACTTTTTGCATCAATGATTAAACAGTGGAACGAAATATTATCCAATCTTAAATGTACTTCCATTTAGGGAGTACCTTGTTGGTACCTTCGTGTATTAAGAACAATCCTGATACAACCCCGTTATTAATAACGAGCATCTATCATTACTCACAAGCGAATGTGGTTGAGCGTTCACGTATGATAATTCGGTCGTACCTAACGTGGCGCAGTGGTAAACACGGTTGCCTCATGAACAGCGTGGCCGTGGTTCTAGTCCCGGCAGTTGCGAGGATATACACTACTGACGAGCTCTAATGAGAGCGAAACTCAAGTCTAGTGCCTATTTTCGAAAGGGGTCGACTCGAAACTCTATGGGGATGCGACAGCTTCGATCAATTGTGAGTGATGTTCATTAATCTAAAGTCTATATGTGTTGACAGTTATTATACTATTGGGCTGATTCACTTAAGGCGTTCACTCTAATGAGGAAACATCTCCATCAAAGAAACACTTTTGAGCCTCCGAAAAACACTATACGATACATATTTATGTTGCATGTTCGGATGTCACACTGTGAGGTTGTTAGTGTAGCGGTTAACACACTTACGTCGGAAATGCGATAGATCCAAGTTGGAATTCCGATTTGTGCGACTACCAATGAGTTCTAACATGGTGAGTAGTAGTAGTAAAGGAAGTAGGTCATGATAATGGAAGTGTTAACTGACTGTGGGTAATCAAACGCATAGATGTTGCAATTTCCTGTGTTAAGCCGCAAGAATATGTACTACTGACGAGCTCTAATGAAAGCGAAACTCGAGTTTAGTGCTACTTTTCGAAAAGAACCGAGTGGGAAATCTATGGGAATGCGACAGCTCCGATCAGCGGTGGGTGGTGTTTAATCCATGTATATTACTGTAGGCTCATTCGCTTCGTCTGTGCGATATATATTCTGATTATATCGACTGGCACGTAATAGCATGTATGGGCCTCCGAAATATATGGCAACTTCTGTCTGGCTTAGCAACATTTGATGCAGCCCAAAAAACCTCCCTCCATCTAAATCGGCCAGTTCACACCTTCGTGACGTAACTGACAGTGTACATATTAAGTGGAGGGCTCGTCACATGTCGTTTGGTTCAGGCTTAGATAATTGACAGTACGACCCGGCTACGACATTGTCTCGACTAAGTAATGATGCATATCCATTTGTCAAAATGTGTAAAGTTTTATGTGACCAGTTAATGGTGAGCAACTTCGTCAGACTGTTGGAGTCAAAACCCCGTATGGTTGCACAACTTTGCCGCAATTAGACTGCACGGGCAATTTGTTTTCTCGAAAGGCTGTTGAAACAAGGTTCTACCTATGTTCTACACTGAAGAGCGGTTATTGTTGCCTCGTTATTTGATTAGTTGTGATCATAAGATGTCGATATGTGATGCTTCCTCGGTGTCAATTATCCTTGTCATCGGAGCGCAGCTCTTCAGCTGTTCTTAGGACCAAGACAGGCGTTCGAAAGGCTGATGGACACAGAGTAGCCCCATTTTTGTGACCTCCGATCCACGGTACGTGTTGACCCCCTGAGCTGATTTGTTGATGCACATACACGTGTGTGTGTGTGCTGTCTACTTGTATGCCCTCTTCGTC
>JTDE01000586.1:103940-131220 GCA_014338405.1 Paragonimus skrjabini miyazakii
GATGATAATTGCCCTGAATCTGATTCGAATACTACCCGACGGTGGGATTACTATTTGCAGTCAATTACTGAGAGGGTGTCTGCAATCGACCCGTCGCAGACAAGAATTCCTGAACGTGTGAAAAAGAAGCAACGTCAACACTACTGCCCGGACATTCATTTGAACTGCGGAGGATGTGGTGATTGTCACTGAACCGATTTCTCATTACTGTTGTTTTATTTCATTGCTGACTACAAGTTGTACATTTGCACTCGAAGGATAAATTACTTGCTTTGCCTAGTTCGGTCGTTATTACTATTGCGTCGAAGCTAGCTCTGGGGTTGAGCTAATTCAACTACTTCATTTCTGTATTTCTGGAATCATCACACAATGCTTAGCCTGTTTGCCACTGTTATTGTTTTCAGCTACCTATCTATTCTTTAGTAACAAATTAAGTAATAATTGAGCTATAAATGTGAGTTTCTCAAAAAGACGCCTTGGAGTTTCTTCTTCTTCGTTTGATTATTAATATACTCCATTCCACTTTGAGTAGGTCCATTCGAGAAAAAACTTGTCATTAACGTCGTTCGGGTAGTGTAGTTTAGATCAGTAATGGAATAACCAAACCAACGACGAAACAGACACGATAGGATGCAACATACAGAACCCAAAAAACGAGCTGGCAACAATGCAGATTGAATCTTCAGTTGTCGCAACTTTTCATGTATAAAATTAGGCAGCCATATGTGGGTATATTGTTTGATAATATATCCAAACTTATCAGTCAGCACAAAATCATTAATTCATTGTGTTGTGAACCCTCCTAAACGATACGCTGGTTCGATCTCGGTAGAGTGGTGCGCTCGATAAAATCGGATGCTTGTCCCGGTAATAATTCACACGAAAATCTCGGTCCCGAATAGTACCGCGACTGTCCCGTATTCGCCCCCAAGGCAAGCCAAAAGACGCGTTCAAAAGAGGAAGCTTTGTTCCGCCACAAAACGGGGTGCGGCTAGGGCGACAAGTACAAGGATTTATAGGGCACGTTATGACCACACAGTTCCACCACATCATGGGAAAGAGTTAGGATCGCACATGTGCATAGCGGTAAAAAAAGTCTCAACCGATTTGAATAGTTCCGCTAGTTAGGACTGAGTCAAGTGGTTTTTTCTTCTTTCTCACGACGGAGGCGCCCTGGGACGGTCACATGGTGGACGCCCTAACACATTGTATCCACTGGACAGCACCAAACTTTGAGTCACTAAATCAATCCCACCAAGGCTGGGTTTAGTTAGTTTAGACAGCCGAATCAGTCAAGTTCCATTCTTTGTCAAGGTCTCTTTCTTCCGATAATCACGTTTTGGAAAACCATGAAATCTTCCGGTTTGATTTTCCGGATAAACCTTCGCTTACAGGGTTTTTCAGTAGTAAGTAGTCCATTATCTTGCCAACATCCGCTCGTTTTTCCCTATGCAGAGTTCTCTTGCTCACTGACAACAATTAATGTTGGAGTGATATTTATTACGGCAGTCTGGCTAGCTGGCTGTGGATTCATGCGAATAAAATCTAAAAGTGGTATAATCTTATCTTAATGAGTCTAAACTGTCAGTAGCAGTCGATATACAAACCCAGTGCGATAAACAGCTCGCTTGATTAGATTACTTTTGACTGCTTCACACAATGTCACAAACGACGTAACAAATGGTTTCCAATGAAAATGAGGTTGAGAAAAAATTACTCTGTACAAAAACATCAACAACGGTAACAATAACCAGTTAGCTCAATCCCGTTAATGGATATTTAACGAGGAAGTTTGTCGGGGAAGAACCCAATTCCCCGAAAATACCGTTTTATTTGACTTCGCACAGGCCTAACTCACTGCTGATCGTAGTGACCTTCATAGTCGGCTCGGTCATGTGCCACGTCCCTCATCACGTGCGTTCTCAACCTTTGTGCAAAATTCTGGCGCCCGGTCCACACGCACGTACCTTACTTGGGACATCACTGTACTGTCTGGATCTTTGTCTGGTACACTTCCGTCCTTGTTTTCTGATTGGTCGCAAACCCTTTAAATGTTGTCTAGTTTGTGACCGTGTTGTCTTCGGATTGAGTGGCATAAAGTAGCTCTGTTCGGAGGCCAGTCTTTCCTCTGTGTTCATCCGTTAGCCTGAGGTGGTTAGGTTGGCCGGGAAGATCCGTATTAATCTTGCATATTTCGTAGTCCGTTGTTCAGTACCGTTGAACCCCGTTTCGTTGTCTATCGTTTCACTAACCGTTAAACTGTTTTCTATTTACGCGCTCGTAGGCCGTATGTCAAGTTACAACAAAGTTTGATAACTGTCAACAACCTACAAGTAAAACTCAAAATAACTGATTGCTTTGTGCATCTCAGAAAGTGACTGTTTAGCCCATGTACAGTACGAACTCAGTACACAAAATGCCCACGTTTTTTTTCAGTTAAACAATCTGCTCTTGAACAATACATTTTCGGTTAGTAAAAAATGTGTTAGATAACAAATAGAAAGTGAACCGTGGACACAGACGCGAGTACAACAGGAACTTTAATTGAATCCAGTTGAAGATGTGAATAGTCAATTACGCATAGTGATATACAGAATATGATTGTAAGTAGACAACATTTTAAAAGCAAATGATTTACATGCTTTGAAACAGTTAAAAACCTTGAGCTATTTGAAAGCGGATGAATCACTAAAGGTCAGTGACATCAAAGACGTGCTTTGTTGATACAGATTTTTTAAAATTTTTGTGAGCACACCAGGAAAAGTTACTGAAAGACGATAAAATCAATGGGAAAGTAGGCATACAGATAGGCCTAATTTGTGCAATGTTCCGAACAGAAGCGCACTTCGCATGGGTTTGTAAAAAAACTAGATTGTCTTTTATAGGCCAAAAAAAACAGAAGACTGGCTAAGTTTGGCAGAAGCGTTTGGATATGATAAACGATTAGGCAAACTGATGCGTAATGTTGTTTTATATTACCCACAATACGCCAAATATCTCTCATCAGCCACACAGGGTACGAATGCACCGGTGTGTTGAACTTCACAGAAAAGTTGTCAGGTTGAAAGTTTTCAAACAATACAGTAAGTGACCAAAGTAAGGAGTTAGTTTTGTTTTCTATAAAGGCGTAATTGAGAGAAAATCTGATCATTTGAGACTATTGCACTGCGGTGTCCTTCAGACGTAACATTGTTAGGCTTGGTAACTCCGAACTACTAGTTAGCACGGAGCGTGTAGCGAATGGCCAATACCTTACATATCAATATAACAAATGGGGCCCATTATAGACAAAAATTCCAATTTTCTTTGCAGCTCCTCACTCTTCGTATTACTATCTGTTGATCACTAGACTTTTATATCATTAGTGTGTAGGAGCAGCGGAGAGATGATAACAAGCCGAGTGCCTGCTACAAATAAGATGGTCTTAGGATGAAACTCTACGGAATACCGCTGCTGGTACAGTACTAGTCACAATGCTTCGGAGACATTCACATGAAAACGGTGATCGCTGAGGTAGCCATTCAGTTACAGAATTGTGTCGTCGTCTACTTCGAACTTATGCAGATCTCCACGGAGGATTTGTTGATCAATTCGGTCGCACGCCTTAGAGAAATACATAAAAAGGACATCTATTGGTTTGCCTTCATCAACTGCATTTAGTAGACCGATCCGAAAAGTGGCTAAACTACTACCTTGCTACCAGTAACTAACTAAATTAGTAGCTTCGGATTGTCAAGGCGGTGACTAATTTACAGTATCTGAGTACAATTATAAATACACCTATGTGTCCTCGTTTTTTGTAGCCAACCGAATGACTAACGTCCACACAATCATAGAAGGTCAGACTTCAGGTTAGTAATTTAGGGTTGACACGTTGATTCCATAAGCAGTTCAATAGATTGAGACGAAGTTTCAGATAGCCTAGTCCAACTGCTCTATTGTATATTGCAATAATTTGGTTGAAAACCCTTGTGGAAACCAACGGTTTGAGTGAACAATGTCAGCTATTCCGGACACAACGGCACGGATTTCTAAGTGACATATTTGTTTACACGTTGGATGAAAGCAGATCCAGAAATAAAGACCTACCTGCAAATAAACAATGACAGTGACTGCTAGCAACCTAACTGGGGTTTGTCAACACCGCACACGCCAGAAAATCGGGCCGACGACTCAGGAATAAGGCAAGTGGTACTTTGTAATTAAAACGCTTATCCACAAGACGACGCAGCCGCTGTAAACGAGGTTTCAGAAAGATAGGTGAAGTATTTCCCCTAGTTGTTACGTTTCTTTTCGCTCATAGGTTGAATTAAAAGTGTTTGAACTACAATGTGCCGCTTACCCTAATTCACGGGTTATGGGTTCAATTCTCCGGTATGCATAGTACGGCATAGTACTGCTGAGACCCAACTAGATCGAAACAGCTGACCGCCAATTCGCTGGTCGCCACTGAGAACAGCTGTTTGTAAGCACCTTTCTCAATTCCTTCTGGAACTTTGGTGGATGTTTGCTCGCTTGCAGGTCAACCACAACAATCGGTTGATCGATCTTAGCCCTTGAGCGAAGGGAGTAAAGATCAACCTGTTGAAAACACTTCATATCTCGGGTTGATCTAGTGACACACGGTCCTCCTCATATGGCCAGTTTATAATTCATACGGCCTCAAAAGCTCTTTACACAGCACTCCAAGACTGCATCTGTCGTTTCTGAGATTCAGCAAGTAGATATAGTTTATACTGATTTCTAAACCATCAGGTTACAGGGAAATGCTCTTATTCGATAGACTGCCGACGTTACCAAGCTGCATGCTAAGTGTCACAAGAGCCGCTCGTTGTAGCTCAGTGGATAAAAGCTTCCATTATTAATGAGTAACCGATGAGTTCAAGTCTTAGCACGATTGTATTTACCAAATAGGTGTAAACAAAGACAAATCGGCCACCAAGCACTGGATTTTTAGTCAGCATCATTAAACATTACATGGCGGTCTATGTGTTTTGTTTCTACTGCACAGCTTATAACGTAACAAAGAAGGAAACTGTTTCCTTTCCAGTACACAACTAACAAAAATAGTTCTGCCTTTCGATATTACCTTTCACCGATTTGCTATTAACTATCGTCAATGGACCACGGTAGCAGCAACATATTACGGTGATTCATAGAAGCTTCCCCCGTTTTGCGACGACAACAACAAGTGATGTACTAAGAATGTTCACCGATCCGATTCGGTAAGAAAACGTATCAATGTAAGCCTTAGTACATTTTTGAGGTTTCAGCACGTTATTTTCGTTGTAGTGGCCAGCGATCGTGTGGCTTCTCTAAGGATCCCGGCTGCAACCGTGTTTTCCTGCTTGTTTGTTCTGTACGCATGATTCTTTGTATGCCTGCAATAGGAGGCCTGATATAAACTCAGTGCCACTTTCTTCAGTCGTGCAACTAATTGCACGCAGCGAATGCTTGCTCTTTTCCTAACGACTCATCTATTATTCTATTCTTCAAGGTCGTTTAACCCGAACCCTTTCGAGCGTTGTTTAACGCACTCGAAGGTTCTACGCATTTGTCGCCTGGCGCGCTTTTGAGCGCCGCCGAGTGGGCTGTGGCCCATCTCCCGCTTCTTTCCTTTCTCATCTTGGTTGCTGACGTTGGTCCCAGACTAGGCTAGAATTAACTACTTATCATATTTCCAAATATTGCTGGAAATATACGATTTGTTTCCAAACCCTGCTGCCTTCTTTAGTTCGATGCCTGTTGGGACTGCGTTTCGATTGCTCTTCAGGAAAGGCGTTCTAAATTGTTAGTGGACGAGGTTCTAGCGCAACTTGTCCACTACATCGTTTACAATTTCGGCCCCAGTGTACCAATATGACCCGAGTAGTTTGGATAAATCTGAAAATAAACTAGAAACGTCTTTTGAGACAAGTCATACCAAAATTGAGCCACATGAAGGTGATATGGAGGCATGTGAAAGTGATATGAAGAAATATTAAAGTAATAAATGGGGTAACTTTTTCTACCTATAATCGATATGAAAACTCAACAGATGACTTACAAATTGTACAGTTTGATGTCCGGTGTCCAAATCTGATGCGGGAAAATGCGAAGCACCTGAATCCCTTCGTACTGACTAGAATTCCATTGGAGTAACCTGTCATTCCAACGCTTTAAAAACAGGGACATACGCAAAGAAAAACGTACGATGAAAGACGGACAAGTTTAGTTAGCTTCGCAATCTGATAGAAAAATTTTCAAGCATATATCCTCACGGTAACTTATTGATAAATGGATTGAGAATAACACAACGTTACGAGCAAGTTGAAATTCTCTACGTTTCAACCACCTCGGGTGGCCTTCCTCAGGAGTGTTGTAATCGAAATCACATTAACAAAGGAACAGAGGTCACATGGGATTTGTCGCGGTTATGTCATTCTGCACTGCGTCTGAACTGATTGGTTTAATCCTTTGTCTATTAGGTGGGGGTGAGACTGAGGTAGATAAGACACGTCTGTGTCTGGTGTTGTTTATCCATCCACGCCACACTGCAGACAGGTGTTTGCTATCATTGTGATTAATACAGGCGTGTTGTGTGTAAATCGTGAAGGCTTCAGCACAACATCGCTCCGCGTGTTCCTTTGTTAATGTGATTTCGATTACAACACTCCTGAGGAAGGCCAAAAGAGGTGGTTGAAACGTAGAGTATTACAACTTGCTCGCAACGTTGTCATTCTCAATCCACTTATCAATAACATGTTAAACACGACGCCCAAACTGTTTGACTTCATTCGTACTAAATTTGGTGCGGATATCCTACAACTGATTAATAATCGAATCACGGTAACTTGTTTAATTGTTAACTTGATTTCCACTCTATATTTTGTAAAACCGCGAAACTTAATGGTTGCGCCAACAAACAGTAATTGTTAGGAATAGAAACGCGGTAATACCGAGGAGACTGTATCATGCCTTACTGATGGTCTCGGTAACTCAAGTTATTGACTTATTCCTATAACAAACTGAACAATCCGTTTTGTGATAGACACAGGCCTAACTGATGACTATGGGATTTTATTTTCAGGTTTATATGAGAGTGAACCGTATGCTTTAGTCAATATCACGAGCAGAATGACTTATCTGAAGTTAGGTATCGTCGCGGTGAGTATTTTCTTCTCATTCAGAGTAGGTGTGTCTGCAATGAAGATCTGCTAAACTCGTTCGTTTGCATTCTGGATAAACCCTTTTGGTGGTCGTCACATGATCGCAATTGCGGATATGCTGGTAGTCGGTGTCTGAAGTGACTGTTTCTCCACTTTGCGGAACATGTCTTCAGGTGGTCTACATACCAAGCTGACAGCCTTTCCGGACAAAGTGACCAGATCCAGTGTTTCTCATTGTTTGAACCAGCACTGTGTAGAACAAGCCCCACCTCACTTATGTGTCACCTATTTGAGAGTCGTGCAGTTAGGTTATTTGAGGTACGTTGTTTGTTCTGGTTTTAACGTTGGAACTTAATTCCGCTGTGTTACTGAGAAATGCACGACAGAAAGTTATCTACTCAGATTGTTCAGGCTACTACTGTTGTAGTGAGGACGACCGACTGTACTACACTACACACGTTTTTATTCAGTAGCCAGGCGAAAGCATGTATTTAGGATATTGAAGTAACGGGGGAAAATACAGGAAGAAACATTGGAGTAAACTTTCGCATGAAATGGTTTTCTCTTCATACATGGACCGGGCAGTGATAACCATAGCAACCATCGCGTCCTTGGATCAGTGTTACATGCAAATGAGTGTTTGTTTGTTGTGTTAAAGCCCATATTCCATGCGTTGGCTCTCCGAATAAACAGTCCCTGTACCATTCGCATTCTTGGCTCACAACAACCGATGCCGTAATCAGGATCTGAGGATGACTGATCTCGTGGCCGCATCCGTTCGAGAATGGGGACATCCTGAGTCTCCCGGAGGACTTCGAGGATGTGGCGGAGACGGTCCGCATCAAAGCCGACCGGGCGAAACTGGCAGCCCTGTAGATATTGCTCAATAGCAGGGTGAAGGTGGTTCTGGACACAGCGCGAAGGGATCCTCAGAAGCTGGAGTAAGCCGCCGCGAAGGAGGCGTTGGTCGACGGGTTTGACAGCTCCGCTGACTGTCAAGAAGCAATGGGGCGGTTTAAGGGCGCCCGGCAAGATTCCTGTCACATTTGTACCAGGACTCATAACAACGCATGCTGACAGATCAGTTTTTGGAGGGAATGTCGCCAACAGTCCGGAATCAGCACATCCGATGACGTTGAAACAGCTGGCTGATGCGGCTCGACAATTGCTGGCAGATAAGTCATTCACAGTCAACGAATTGGAGGCAAGCGAACAAATGGAACTGAATAATCTTTGAAATGCAGTGGGAAAGTTAACTCAGGAATTGGCAACTCTGAAGGTGAAGGAGGAAAGTCGTAGATATGTTCGCTGAAGATGCGGAAGACGTGGACACCAGCGAAGAGTTTGCTCACTTGGTTAGAAAAAGCCATACTTACATAAACGTTTCAGTGCCTTTTTTGTCTGGGAAGAGATATACAGTAATAGAAGCAGTTGATAAGACGGCAGTCCAGGCAAGGTTATAAACCAATGGTAGCTCGGAGTGCTGTTTGATTGACACTGGGGCTGCTGTTTCATTGATTGGGCCGAGGCCGAGGGAGACTGTTTAGCCGTGTGCGGTCGTCATTCGAACAGTTGGCGAGTTTACTTTCAAAGTTAGTGGCCTGGCGGAATATGATGTCTAAATCGATGGTCATTTGGTCAAGCAGCCTTTCGTCATTTCTCTCGAAACACGTCAGAAAGTTCTGATAAGCTACAGAACACCAGCATGTTCACAATGTTCGACCTGGGATCCTAATATTGACGGGTTCCAATCAAGTAATCAGAGGGAGGTCAAACAGCTTTCACGGTAGGAGAAAAACAGTATCGCCTTAAACATATGCCGTTTGGACTGTCGGGTACCCCTTCAACGTTCAGACGGCTGATGCTCAAGATGATGGATGGATTGCATAAAACTGTTGTCTATGGAGACGATATCGTCATTTACAGCACCAGTGAGGCAAAACGTACGATGCATGTTTCAGCCGTGTTGCAGAAGACTGAACAATTCGGCCAACGGGTCATTAATCCAAAGTCGGAACTGGCAGAACACAGTAATACTACTCGGTCACAAGGTCACCAGGGTGAGATCCAACCACTGCCCAAAAGACTGATGACGATCGAGGCTATTCTGGTGCGAACATCGAAGAGGACGCTGCGACAGTTTCTTGGTCGCGTTGGGTTCTACGGCCAATTAAACAAAAACTACAATAACCTACGAAGCTCATTATACGAATTTCTGAGGGAAAATTGTCAATTCTCATATAGATTGAACATCGTCCACAACTGATCGCAGCTGTCGCATTCCCATAAATTTTCCAGTCGGCCTCTTTCAAAAAATAGCACTGGAGTCGAGCTTCGCTCTCAGTAGAATATGGAATCCAGTGCGGGACGGCAAAATATCCTCAGTTCACGGATGTTTATATAAGTGTGTAAAGCTACTGGATAAGACCACTTATCCCATTAACCAGACTGTTCCAAACGTTTGTTTCGTCGGAAAGAAACACTAGTATCTTCTTGCAGGCGTACAGCAGAAAACTATTAAGTTATGCTAACCTACTGACCAGGTGCAGACTAAAGGTGGAACTTCTTTGTCTGTAGACGTGTATACATCCTAGCCTCAACTCTCATGAGTGCCATCACTCAATCAATTCGCATAGAAGAAACATGTTATCCATGCAGTCAATGACCTCTCCAATTCCCAAAATCCACTTGCAGTGAGTTTATGATGAATCCTGTTTTGGTTCAGTTTGTTTTACTATCAGACATCACTCTAAAAGAAGTTGAAGTTTCTTTTTTACACGATTTGTGCTACCTCTTTAAGAGACATACGTTTCGTCTATTTAGTGTTCTCATTTTGATTTTACTTTTCACGTTTTCCAAATTTCACAGTCATAGATTTTATTGCAAGTGGTTCTGTCTAGATATTTTTCTTTAGGATGTAGTAATAGTTCGACCTGGTTAGCATCATCCGTTACATAACTGACTTTCAAGTTTCGGACTTGTTGCTCAACAAAATCCGTAATAACCAGACGTAACACAACAAGAGGGGGAATTAGACGAGGTAGACAGAAACAAGAATGTTGTGACCGGTAAATATCACACGGGAAACTGCCCCTTCGGATGATTTAAAAGTAGCTCCGTTTCATTTCATGAGATTGGCGTCCAATGACAATCACTGAATTTAAGAAACTGAACGGGCAGACTGGCATTTCTCAATCAGTGTGAACCAAGATTGAAAGTGCATCGCTACTGGCTCATCGCATTTTAACAATCGTGCGTTTGCTTCTCTGAATCGATCGTCTAGATGACCTTTACTGAATACTGGTGACCTAACCATGAGCACAAGTCTGCCTCATGACTTCGCTTGACTGGACACATCGAACACCGCATTCGGCCCATCGAAAAATGAACTTGTGATTTTCTCTAAAAAGCACAAGATTTTCCTCCTCATTATTTAAGGCCGAATTAGTCCTATCTTAACTGAGGATTCCTGCTTCTCCTTTGAAAACTGTTGACAAGTTCTCTGGTTTGTTTTTTGTTGATATTCTGCAACGCCTGAAAACGTTTTAACCTCAAAAAGCAAAGCCCGTGTCGTTGTATAGCCTTGAGGACGATTCGGTCAAGATGAACAAGTACACCGAAGCAAACAGTCAACATTGTGAGTAGACTTGGATGTCCTAGCAAAGTAGCGTTGATTATCCAAGTTAATATAATCTGGGAATATCCATTCGTCTAAGTAAGACAATATTAATTGCAACGGTTTTTCTTAAATTCATTGCGTTTCTAACTAGTAAGAGTACAAGGAGGGGGGCCCAGCTCATCTCATCCGATTGACTAAATAAAATCTCACACATGGATGAAACCACCGTCATTTCGTAGCGTGGGGACGTTTAGACCATAATTATGGCACTCCTTCAAAGATACCGTCAGGAGCACGTTGGTCTACCGTCCACGGTATAGCGGTTCCCACACTTTTTGACGTTTGTTGATCAGAGTATTCAACCACCCATCGACATGTATCAAGTCAATTGGACAAATAAGCGTTATTCAACGATGGTCAGTACAAAAAAGTAAACGGTAACATTAAATTATTTTGGTCACTCTAGATTCCTGAAAACAATGGTCCGAGTCGAGGAAACGACGATAACAAGCTCCGCTCATTTTTGTCCAACCATGAACATTAATTCTCTTCTGCATGACTGCGACTTTTGCTTAAAATGGTCTTTCATTCATGTTTTTCACCGGACTCAGCTTTTCTTGAAAAACTGGCCTAATTAATATTTTCTCTCTTACTGTTTGCACTTGCTTCCTTCATCCGTCATATCAGTTTTCCGTGCCTTGCCTCGTCACGTCGCGACCAGCAAGCGTTCTGGTTTATAGACCAAATTTGATCTGACGGAATCCAGATGTTGACGGCTTGCGATAACATACCACACCGCAACTAATCACAGTGATCGTTACAATTTAAATTATATGGTTGGTGGTGGGTACTTGACGTTTCGTTAAACTCTGCCCACTACTATTTGACAAGCGTCATTAATTCGTATCATTCTTTCGGTTGCGGTATCTGAGTTTTGAAAAAGTATCTGTGATTCATAAATGAAAAGCAACCTTCCATTCTCATGAATTTGCAAAAGAAGCGCAGTACGAATCCGTATGCCGCAACATTTAGCAACACAAAACACAACAAGCGCAAGCAAAAAAATAATGTAACTAAGAGTTCTGGCATTCGTGCACACCGGCTTCTCGTTCTTAAAACTCACGGTGAGTGGAGACTGAAGGTTGATCGCTATCGTGCATTCAGGGCTTATATATGCTATGTGATGGTATGTTAGTGCGATAAACTTCCGACGATGCAACAGCACTGGGAATGTGTTGATCGGTTCAGTTGTATAAAAACCAGTGAAGCTAGCTTGTCTTGTGTAGTATGGGA
The DNA here is from genome assembly GCA_014338405.1 of Paragonimus skrjabini miyazakii. Classification (NCBI taxonomy): domain Eukaryota; kingdom Metazoa; phylum Platyhelminthes; class Trematoda; order Plagiorchiida; family Troglotrematidae; genus Paragonimus; species Paragonimus skrjabini miyazakii. The sequence continues at coordinate 116,001 of JTDE01000586.1, forward strand.
ATGATGGTTCATTCATGAAAACAATTGAGGACTTACTCTTTTCTCAAACTGGAGGCAGCTTACAGTTCTGCCGTTACGAATGCCGTTGCAACTGTACGCAAGCCCTTCAATGAACAGGTCTATTAGTTATCCTCATCCTGAAGTCACTCAGGCGTTGTTTACTGCACGTTTTACATCGGTTCTGCATGAATCACTGGCTTTAGGTCTCCGTTTGTACTGTTTGTTTTAGTAATGACGGAGTGGCGTTGATGTGGGTCTGAATTTCTAGTTCCATTCTGTCAGACAGCGTTCTTAACAGACTGTACTTTGTGAACGATGGTAACGTATTAAATGAAAGTACCAATTCGCTTAATCAATCTACTGATTTCATTATTAAAATCTTTAAGCTCTTGTAAAACACGTTCTAGACTATTGAAATCACTGTCAGCCGGTGAATCGGTCACATGCACAAATTTGAAAAAATAACGATGCGCAAACTGTATGTTTACAAAATTAATCACAAATCGTACAATGTGTGTGTGACTCACATAAACGGTCCAGCAATTTGTTCGCAGAACTTGTTTGTTCTCATCCAGGCCGAGAATTTGAATCAACTGTAGTCCGTACTGGACTCGCATCAGTACTCGACTGTCATTGACCGGGCGACCGATCACACCGTATTGCTTATACCGATTAAGCAGATCTCGGATAAGTGATTTTTCTGCCGTGGCCCGTTGTTCCGCTGCGGTTCGAATGACAAATAAAGACTCCACTATGAACTGGTCAAGTATACACAGACAAACGGAGTTCAGTAATCAGGCCATTGACTAACCGAGAGAATCAGTCGGTTGTAGTTTGGATGAAACTAGAAACAGAAGTAGTGCTGCTGTTCATTTGATGGAAGTCCATTAAAACTGCTGCACTCTCGTCTTTGTATGCAACTAACAGCCATTTCGGGTACGGTATGTTGCCGCCACACAGAAAATTTATAAAGTTGTCTGGTTTCTGTCGGATCACTTGTTCCTAGGCTTTACCAATCACCTCTATTATTTTATTCATACTGTTTACAACTCACACGGTGTGAACTTGTAACCTTTTGTACTATGGATTAACGATAGGATAAATCATCAAAATGTTCGCGTTCATTGACTTTGTAACCTGATCATCTTCACACATGCTCATGTAGAATAAAAGGCAGGATGAGAAGTGTCTGGGCAGAACCTCTCAAGAGGCTATTGCAAAAACTTAGTTAAGTTAGACCAATCGAATTATTTTTGTTCATCACGTAAAAACTCAATTCGGTTGTACCCAAAGTGATACCAAGTCGTCGTTACTACTCTCAGTGTACGTGGGTCAAGTACAAACGCTAGGTATCTCGATTAGCATCGTGTTGGGCGTAGCTTTTTCTGAAATACCTAATTCTGTGCTATTCCAATAGGGTCTGTTTGGTTCGGACTAATGATCAAACATTCCTAACTAGTGAGCATTTTAAAATGCGTAGGTGTTTTGTCTTCCCCTGTTGATGACAATCATACTTTGCAATACTTGGGGTGGCAAGTGGAGTTATACACTCAAAGTATATTCATTTCAAACCAATTAACATTCAGATTCTTCGAAGTTGCCTTATGTTGCAACATCCATAGTAACGATGTGTTCATGATTCGCTTAAACTAACTTTCTATGCCTATTTGTCCCATTTCAAGAGTCCACAGTAGTTACGTTGTTTTCCTGTGGCTTCTGACAAACAATAAAATGAAATGTTACCAATGAGTAGTCGGGGATTTGGTTAATTTCAGGTTGAACATCACCCACAATTGATCGCAGGTGTCGCGTCCCCATAGACTTTCCAGTCGGCCCCTTTCGAAAAGAAGCACTAGACTCGAGTTTCGCTCTCATCAATTGTGGATGATGTTCAACATGAAAATGAAATATCTTGAACACTCATTCAGCTAGCCCGAGATAACAGAATTACACGTAAATATCTTACTGGTGCTATCACTGTCTCTCATTGGAAACCATGCGAGCAGTTTCCTGGCAAAATGTCGTAGGATAACTGTTTTCAAGCCAGTGGTAATCGTAACCTCATTCTGTACCCGCATCCATACATAGACTCTAGCATGTTCCCACAAAAACATACAAGTCATTAGTGCTTTTCAATGTGAAAAGAACGTTAGTGAATCCTCAACCTCTTTCTCTGGAGCTTACTAGCCAACTAAAACACCGTAAATCTTCTTGTTATTTTGTTTGCGGTTCCATTTTTATTTCAACCTATACACTTCACATGCTTATATATTTAGTACTTCGTTGGTTATCCATGATGAGAGCGACCTTCCAGCGTTCGGGATGTATTAAACAATTACATGATTTGATTGGCTGACTGAGTGGCTAACTTTCTTAACAGTGAGTGTTGAAAACGTACAAATGAGGGGAAGCTCTTATGACAGTTAGTTACAACAAAGAAAAGAGTGAATGACACCAGTGTCAGCTAATCTAAACAGTAGCATTTTTAAAAGACTGTGCATCTTGTTCGTTAATCAACTACCATAAAAATCAGCGAATTCTTTCTGACAAGTACAGCGAAAAGCGTGTTCACATGACGATAACGATACATCAAGCTGGCCAGAACGATTGTTGTACATGTGGACGCAAAAATACACTCTGTGAGTTGAAGGTTTCGAGAATAAAAGATGTCAACCATATTTATTATAAAAGTGAAACTGATGAATATAGCCAATGTTATTAATATTACAGACTCTTCCGTTACGGATTAACCTAAACCTTTGATAAGATCCACTTATACAAATATCGGTATACCCATAAACATGAGTACACTCCCTCGGGAGACCCCAAATTTAGACAAAATATTAACGAATCTAGAAACTGTTTCTGCGGAACTCGATGAATGACGAAGTGTAACATAATGTGAACGCTTTTGCAAATCCGTTTGTATCTCGCTGAATACGAAAGATTGTGGTTCGGTCTCAATTTCGCCATTCATGTTCTTTTGCCTATTCGCAGTTGTTGCTGAGCATGTTTAAAGCAAGTCATTTTCACAGCAATCTTGGTTTGATCGGTATCGCCGTTTTATTCAAAATTGAGTGTAATTTATCATGTCGTAGGCGGTTTTGCTGTGCTCAAGCAAAAGTCACCACTCCATAGGGGAGGTTATCTCCTACACAGATGTATCCAATGAAGGTATAATGGTTAAGACTCAAACCAGGGAATAACGGATCGCAAAGAGGTTCACTAAGTACTGACTATGATATGTCTTTCGACTGTGGCAGGTGCACTACCGCAATGAGAATGGCTGGTTCCAGCCTACCTTGGTTTTAGTTGTTTCACCCGCAACCGTTATGCATCTAGAAGTATTGGACCTAAAATAAAACGGTATGAACGCTGCGTAACGTGAATTTAGAGCAAGGCATGCACATCCAATCGCACATGAACTGTTTCAATGCAAAAAAAGCAAAGAACGCGAAAAAATGAGAGAAACGTACATAACTTATCATTAGAAGATGTTTAATTGCATTTATCGTTCCATCACACTAACTACTCAGCTGAACTCTTTTTTATCAATGACGTGGGTCGGACTGTTCTTTCCCTGTTGCTCAACGATAATTTGGGAATTAAAATTAACGTAGTAAAAGGAAGTACATCGGCGAACTCACGTTGGGCAATAGTCAAACCTAATGCACCTGCCAACACAACTGTGAAAATAATTTCACGAGCTTGCATGGCTGTTGAATTCCACTTCCAAAATTTCACATTTTTTCAATGGTATGATGGAATGGCAGACAATCAATCGATCTTGAGTTTGCCCTAACTGTTTTCAAGGACACCTGCGGTTAAGGTTTTCATTGGTTGGTTTATAGTCGAGTGACCTGATTCGCTGTAACGAGCTAAATAAAAGCAAATTCAAATCCACAGGTAAACTGCAATTAACATTGCTGTTATCTTGAGCTTGGAGTTGCTGGCCATATTAAGCAGTTAAAGAGAAGGAATATATTTAGAAAGGGACATCCTGTATGCCGTAAAGTTAATGAACTAAGTGGAGCCGTGTTTCATTAGTGGTGTGATTTAACACTATTGTACACAAACCGCTTCGTACTAATCAGGTTGGCGTTGAAAATTTACACATCGAGTGACGTTACTGTTAACCACGCGCGATGGAGTCAATTAAACGAACAGTCTCTCTTTTCTACTGGCCAGTTGAAAGAATAAACACTGGCATTTCAAAAATGGACGCCCAATAAAAAGCACCCGAAGATTAGTTGATACTTATAGCCGTTATTCCATGAATGGTAAAAGGCTTTTATCTATGTGGACGGATCATCAATAGCACTAACAGCAACAAGAGTTCAGTGACTTCAAAAGTGAGGTTAGCTGCCATTTGACCATGGGAAAAATAGTCATAGCCTAGAGAAAATGACAGTAGTGTGATCAGAATTAATTGACGGAAGCCTCACTGGTTAACTTTGGATGATTCAGACTAAAGTACTTGCAACTGGCAAATGAACAACTCGATTTCAACTGAATGTAAGTAATAATTTTTCAAGCGCTCAGCTTCCCACCTTTTTTGTTTTTCTTACTCCACACACACACAACTCAGCTAAGCAACAACCACAGCATCCAAGCCACTGGACACAATTAACCAGCACCTCCAAAATGTCTCTAAAGACTCAGTAAATCATGAGGCCCTATCCCAAGAACACAGTAGATTTTGCGGTGGCTAACTTAACAGTAAGTGTCTTCATTTGGTTATGTCAAACCAGTATCACTCCATCACCCATACGACATCAGTCGGTAGCGCCATTCACAGGCAGTACTCGATGTGGCAAACGAACAGCTGGCACCACCAGCTATTTCTAGATTACAAATCTGGCTGGCTGGCTATGAATTCTATGTATTGAGTTACTTACATTAAGAAAAGACGCAATCACGAAGTATTTGGACATCGGCTGGATTCGGCGTGGCTTCCTAGCTAAGGGGATAGACTATTTGCCGCGTTTGAGCATGTTGTTTCTGTCGCTGATTTGAACCCAGCCGAAGTTCAGATATTTCGCAGTTGGGTCTCTTCCAAATTATCAAATCTGTCAAACTATTTATCAATTACTCAGATTTGACAGAGATTCGAAAGTGATATTCAACTTTTGTCCACCAAATCCCCCACTATTTATTAATAACCAGGACATCGTTCAACTAGGCTAATGCTTCCAATGACTTCAACCTGGAAAGAAGTCAAAGTCGTGGGGTCATCGATTGAAGTTAACAAACCAGTTACTGTGTCCCCCATCGAGACGACGAACAATCCAAATATCATTCACAAGGGAATGTGGTTGAGCGTTTGCATACGAGTCTGGTCGTGCCTAATGTGTGATCAATGGTGTAGGGGTCAGAGATACCGCGAGTAATAGAGAGCTGTCGGGACAATGTCTAAAACATGATGATCCAAGTTGGAAAGTGTACTACTTTAACCGATTTAATGCGTCTGGAAAAAGAAAACAGTCACCCAGGAGTTCACGATGTCCCTTGCTATGTACGCCTCATAGCCCCGCACTCATTTTAATACTCAAGCTACGTTCCGACTGATCTCGCCCTCATGGACCAATGACTGATTCATCTACGCACTTAAGAATGATGTTACCGCTTGTAAATGTCAAAACATAGTTTGTAATTTTCCTGAGTCACCTATTCTCTCTGTCGCTGTTATTTCCTATATAAGTTAATTTTGACTGCATCCTAATGAGAATACAACACCCACTTTGTAGAGCAGCCGAGTAGAATATTGGAAATGAACACAGATGGAGGGTTTTGGACTAAATGGTTACAGAAATCTTGAGAACTAGTGTGCCTAAGGAACAATAGTACTGGATCACCTCTGCTATAAGCACGCGCTCCGTCGCATGATTTGATTCACAACGAGAAAAGAAGACGTGAGGATCAACCGGGAACAAGTCACAAACTAGATCACCGAGGCAGTGAATAAATAAATAGCAGGCAGCTACCATACAGCAAAAAACGAATCAGGCAAAATGGCCTTATATGGCAGACATTACTTTAGAACAAATCGGTCAGTAAGCCAACGGAAGAATAGAGCTCAGCTAACGCTGAAACATACAGATGTCCCATCATACAGCTACATACTGACTGGACAATTTGAATAACTCAGATCCATCAACCTAATAATGAACCTATCTCAGGAGGTGTGAACTGAAATATTCCAAGTTCACTTCATGTAGCTGGTGTTCCGTTCTACCCACAGGTTTGCACAATCTCAGAGATGATAATATCTCAGACTACGGATCGGACAGTGCTGCGCGCTTTGATTTGCCTGATTCCTTAAAAGATGCGACACGTAATAAAACGAATCCTGGGTCGGTCATAAGAAAAGTTAACTTTGCCATTTACACCGAGGCGCTTGTTTCCGTGAGCCCTGAGACGATGCTGAAAATGTTTGGCGGGTCAGGTAGATTTACTAAATTGATCATGATGTTATCTGTGGATACGAAGCCAAACGGAATCAATCTTTTATAAATTTGATGTTGTTACTGGCGTAAAGAACACATAAGTCTTAAATTCAATGTCATTCTGTTTATATTTTACCACAGTAGTAGCAGATGGTTTTACTAACTTAGGATACTGTATTCAATTCCCATACTGTCTACACGATGTTCCGTTACGTATCCGACTTTTCCAACTTACTACGTAAGCTGATCATAACCGTGATACTGTTTGAAGATGACAGTATGCTACTTGCATATAGTGAGAAGGAATTGCTGCAAATGATCACGGTTTTCGGAACCGCTACAATCAAGTTTAAATGGGGATATTATTATGCGAAAGACATTTTCTACCGTTTCGTCTTCTTTAGGGTAGATTCTACATTCAAACCTGAGATCCATATTAAAGCTGGCATTGTGAAAATTTTTCAGATTTCCACTGCCTGGATAGTAATGTTTCAGCGGATCATGTGGCCGAGACTGGTGTTGTTTTTTGGGACACTTTTATAAATGCCTCTCAAGAAATTGCAACCTCAAAATGGAAGCTAAATCTTTTAGTCCGTAGCACTAATAAAACCTACATTGTATCCATGAACGGTGCAATGTCGCGGCCGTTTTCATCTGTACTGCTTTAAACCTACCTGAGTAGCCTGTGGTCGAAGATAGTTCACCGAGTGGACATGAACGAGACTGACATATGTTATTGCTCAACCAGTTTCGTTGGCGTGGACTTGTCGCTTTAATTACTCTGAAACGTATTCCAAAAGAATTATCGCGCCGATAGCGAAAGACGGTCAGTCAAAATCCTGGTGGTCACATGTAGCGATACAACTATGTTATTCAGGTCTATCTTTCGCGTTGCACTACAGATCTCAAATCATAGGAGGATGTGACCTTGAAACCCACCGCGATCTGAACTATTTGACCAGGAATTCAAGCTCACGGTAAGAAATGGAACTGGCGGCACTTCGGGTTGCGGCGATATGACCTTGTGGCGATGACACGAGGTCGGTCACGAATAACTGATTGGACTTCAACGTATCAACAGTGAACCGTCAAGGCAGAGTTATTGGTGCGTTAAGTACAGGCAACTTAACTCTGTTAATTAAGCTTCATCCAAGCAAGCATACGTTCACAGCAGTTTGATAACCTATCCACTTGGCTTTCGGGAATATGGACCATGGTGGTCTGCTACTTATTCAGTTCAGCTTTTCTGATGTGGTGTATCTGGTGGGTTTGATAGCCGAGGGTTACCTCCGTTTGTATTCATTATTCTATAATAAACATACTGGCACCTATATCCCCGTACATTCTGAATTCTACTTTGTCTAACATCCCTACTTATACTTCCACTCGTGTTGTATTTCAATATAGCGGTAACGTTTCACTGCGAACGAGAGAATGATCTACCCTTCTTGGAAATTTTTATTAGACATTGTCGAATGGACCGGTTGAACATTCAGTGTACTCTCAACCAACGCGAACAGGACAATACATGAATTATACAGGTCCTGCCTCTGTTGTATGTTAAATTACACCATTAATTTCGTATTCTTTACAGAGCACCAATAATATGCTCCGAAGATTGACTGTAAGCTGAGCAAACAGTGTTGCATGGAGCATTTCGTGCTGACAATTTTCCAGAACATTTTATTCAAAAATGGAATAAACTTGTCCTGTCAAGAGTGTAATTGCGGGAATTTGATAAAAAGAATAGATGCATACATCAATCTCTTCTTCAAAAATGGCAATTTGACAAATAATTCTGAAAAGAGATAGTGCCACGTTGAAATGCATACGTAATACTGTTACACGTGTTCTAACCTCATAAAAATAAGTGGACTAGCCCTGTCCGGAATCAAAAGCAGAAGTCTAATGTTTTCTATCAGTCATTGCAGTCGCGGAAACACCTGCATTGAAAGGACGTGATAACTTTTGAAACCATCACAAAGGTGCCTATTCACAAATGGTTGAGATATGCAGCAACTCACCCGCCAGTGAGTAAAAGTCATCGAAGACAGAACACCAAATCATCCAGCTCAAGGAACTATAGACCACAAGTCATAACGTCAATATTACCTTATCGTTCATGTCCGCGATAAATGTTAACAACTCATAAATTCTCAAGTATGCCGAAACCTTATTGATCAGCCATCGACAACTGGTTCTCTCTGTACAGAACCAAAGGGCTGTCAATCTTTGCTAGCTTCGGTTTAGCGGTGAGTACCACTCATGGTCCAGCCCATTTTGTGGGCGAAATGAATTCACATCATATTCTGTCTCTTGGGTACTCTCCCCAAATGGCTCAAAGGGACGCAACGTTTTAAACGATGAACAGGTTGGATGTGTGAAGCCAATTGGGATGGACAAAAATATAAAATGGTCAACAAAAACAATCGCTAAAACAGTAGCGTTTGTGCTACGACTTTCCGGATTTTAGTCATGCAAGTAATTGTCTCATTACATTGGAGAATGACTGCGCTTCAACTGAGTGAAAAGTCCTTTGTTTCCCATCGATGATACCAGTGTTCTGTAATGTTATCATCATTTCTAACTTTTCTTGTAACTTAGTGGTCTATGGCTTGCGTTCGCAAGTTAACTTCGCAAAATATGTTCATGACTGTCACATGCCTTGTGATTCTTGTAACGACAACCCGGACTCAGGTTAGTCTTAGTTACATTTCATCCTAAACTCTAAGCCATAATCTATTTTAAAAAACATATCAAGTTTACGGGAATAATCTTCACTTTGTACAGAAGCTCATTCCCCAATCGCTTTAGTTCGTTTTTTTTTGCTGTATTCACATTATTTGATTGCTATTTGACAATTTTTTCGTTTCGTCAATCACCCAAGACCTACTCGTTTGCTTAGGTGTCATGTGTTACCTTCTGTTGTATCGTTATCGTCTTGCATTCACGGTCAGTATGTAACATGTATAGCTGTTGGGTTTTTGGATCCAAGTATTCCGGAGACTAAGCACGGTTCTAGCTTCAGAAATGTTTCAGTCCTCTACAAATATTGAGGAAGTTCAAGAAAAGATGTTCGCTTATACCAACCTGGCGTTGCAATTTACTATCAAAAATATGAAAGAATGAAATATATCAACTAAGTCAGCAGGAGATAAATCGTGGCGAATGAGTTCGTTTTCGGTGTGTCATCCTCAGACCAAACACAATAGTATATATATAAGAATGGTTAGCATTTGAGAATTGCGCGGAACCTAATGTGGACAGCGGATATGGTTAATCTGACGTCGCATCACTTGTTCCAAGAATGGCAGACCGTGAAAACTTAACCACATGAACAAAAGACTTTTGCGCGTACCGATTAGGGTTTCGTAGCCGCATCTCAATAGCGGCCAGAACACAATATTCCACACATCTGGTGTGAACATACGCGCTACTGTAGATTGACCTAAACATGTCATCTACATAGACTTCAGCATCCGGGTCGACTAAGTGGACTAAAATTGCGCAGCAGGAATTTCACTGCTGGTTGATCATCAAACAAACGTGGTGGTATTATTAATGAGTAGATGGAGATTTAGTTACTCTCAAGTTGAACATCACTCACTTGATCGTAGCCTCTGCATTTAAATAAGCGAACCAGCCAGACTCGAGGATCGCTCTTGTTAGAGCTCGTCATTGCTACAGCCGCAAGTAACCAGAACGGTATCCGTGTATTCCCCCGAAAAGCTCCTTGTTGTGCGACCGACCACAGGAACAAGAAGAGTAGTAAATACACGATTAGGTAGGTAGGTGGAAGCGTACAACTGGATTGGAGGTGAACGACAGCCTTAGCTGTGCAGCGTATGAAGTAATACTCAAGGTCATGCTGAGCATTCTCGTCAGCAATACATTTACACAACAAATTCTTATAGGCCGTTTTACGTTCGATAGATGACTCACGATCCTGCGGTTCCAATCGTTAAATACTACGAGCTATGAATTTGTCAAGATATCCATTAACACGAAATAGTTTCTCTAACCTCTATGCATTACTACAAGGGTCTCACTGATTAGCAGCGCCATCTTCATAAAGACCAACCAACATTGATTTACTAAGTTTATGAGAAACAGTCCTCAAACTCCCTGAAGTTTTTCATTCTCTTCAAACAAAGTCTATGTACAGTCGATGTGTGCGACATACACCTTCAATTAACTGACAATTAAGACAATGACTTACACTTTTTGCGTACTAATATACTTATTCGATTGCATCGAACGGTGGAACATAAACACAATTTATTCCACTCGTGCATACATGCTTATGTCATAATAACCCTGACACCATACATTTAATCTAACAAGGCCGGTACGCGATCCAAGCTAGAAGATATACGATAGCTTAAAGGACTGCCAAATAGAACTGGAACACGGATCAGATGGCTTAGTGAAATTCCTGAGTTTATTCGATTCGTCAACTTGCTTTTTTGTGTAGAATCAGGAAGCGGCGCCAACTAGATTGAGTTGTGCCTTTGCGTGCAAGCATATATTGAGTATCAGGTCCGTTAAAAACATAGTTAAATTCAACCGTTGTTTATCATGAAAACTGATGCTCACCAACCGCATAAGATATAACCCGTGCAATTGACCAATCAGAAGACCGAGAACATATTTCACTGCACAAATGCTGACAGATTACTCACATTACAGGACAATATGCGTCAGTGTTATTGTAATCCGATCGGTGGTTCTCACGGGCAGAATTCTCAAGATTTATGCTAACACAGATCAGAAGTTGTAGTGATAAGATATACAAGTGTGCAAACAAAAACAAACAGATGGACTACAACGAATACAAGTTGAGGCGCCAGGGGGCGAACGTAAATGAACCCGTAATACAGTCCCACACCAGCCGGCAAAGAAAGCGCAAGTCCAAAGGAACTCTCGAATTTGAGAATTCAAACAAGTGTTTAAATGGTTAGATGCTATTTTCAGTTATAACGACTGAGAAGTTATCGTAAATAAAGCTCAACAGTCGAAATGGTGTAGATCTATTATACAGCAGTCAGTGAAACTGCAAAACTTAGATTAACGCAGTAACTAAGATGTTAGTAATTCGTAGTGAATATACATTTCAAAGATAGCATGGATGGATATGGTGATATTAGAAAGGCCATTCGCATTTTGTAGGAATTTTAGGATACTAGAGATGTCGAGGGTGATTTCATTTAAGTGGCTTTTAAAGTAAAGATTTAAATAGTGAAACGGAGTCCAAATGCAACATTCCCAAGGACTACTGTTGTGATCCAAGAACCCGGATGGTACAAGGGTTGTTTATTCGACGAAGCAACACATGGGTTAAGCGTTTAAACAAGAACAAAAACAAAACCATTCATTTGCACGCGGTATTCGGCCCCAGACCGTCTCGGCTGCCGCAGACGTCAATGCTCAGTTCCTATAAGTAGCAGTGACCATTACGGGCGATGTTGCACTCTGATGTTCCTTCCTGCATTTTTCCTGCGGCTTGTACGATGTCAAAATATATGCTCTGGTCCTACTACTGAATAGAAGTAGTATGAATAGTATATTGCGATCGCTCATCTTCACTGCACTACTGCATAGTTTTTGAGTAGACAAGACGCAAGCTCCAGTTGGAAATTCAGATTTTAAAATAGTTATAAGTTAGTCACCCGACGGGAATAAGTGCTTGGAAATATCAGCCAAGGAAACGTATACGTGGGTTTCGAAATTTAGCTCGCTTTCAACTGTCGATTGAAAGATACAGTGAATTATTTGGATCATGATAATTTTCATGCTGGCTTTCTTAGGCCCTTCAAATTACAAATGCTTAATTTGCCACATATCAAAAGCAGGATGAATACGCAGATCCCGGTTTCTCATCTACCATATATTATAAGATACGAATGAGATGTGATACAAATCGTATAGGAAAAATATAGAAAGGTCAAATAATGAAGCAAGTACAATTACAGAGGATGATCAGGAAAATCGTGTTGATACTGTTGCTAAGAAAGACGATTGTAAGTGCACAACACTTGTAAACTTTGTTCATATTGTGGTGGATTGCCAGGCCGGAGGTGCGAGTATTCAAACACTCGGCGGAGTACCTCAACGCGGAAGGCAGGCACGTTCACAAACAGTCAACGATCGGATGGCGGATAAAGGGGGCAATCGGATGAGTCATCGTACGATCGGATCGGACCAACGGGCGAGACATGGCACGCAAAATAGGATGGACAACCAAATCGGAGGCTCGATCATTCCAACACTCGGGGGAATATCTCGACACCACCGTGGAATACGATCAAAGCCCACTGTGAATAGATGGAGAACAACACGAGCGACCGAACGAGCCATCCCTCAACGGATTCCGACCAATGGACGAAGAATGGTAGGCGGAAAACCCCCCAATAGACGGCGTCGATCACACACCTAAACCGGGCGGAAGTGCAAACGACGCGTGAGCGGAAACCTGTGGGTGTTGTGGACTGGAATGCTGACTCATAAACGCGAGCGTGCGCGTAGCATGTGAACTAGCGTGTTGGACAATAAAGATTGTGCTTTACTGGACGCCTTTTCGCTACAATATTAGAGAATAGCTACGTCTATTCTACAAGAACTTGCTGAAGTGTAGCCAAATCTCTAAACACGAGCAGGCAGAAATCAGAAACGAAAAGCAACACTGTTTTCAAAATAAACTTATTTACTGGTGTACTTATTGATTGTTTTTTATTGAAAAGCAAGTTTGGAAGATGTGTAAAATTTCTTTTCAACTAAGACGTATGTCTTAACAAAAAAACACTTGGACTACTCCCCTAAGTGAATCTTGTTCAAACTGCTGAACTTCTGCTTCATTATTGGCTTACAGGGTTATTCATGTTACTAGCAGAATCTGGAAGGGGTTTTTCTCGTTTGACCTATCTGTATGTCAATTTTTAAAATTTGTTTGATCATAAGCCCCTTCTATCTTACTATTGCATACCGATTTTCTCTCATGAACTTTTCGAACGGACTTTATTATATTTCGAGAAGATTTAAATCTATAAGCATGACGCAATTAAACTCTATATGATTGGTCAATTTTGCGAGTATAATGTTCCACATACTTATCAAAAGTTTTGTTTGTATGCATTATTGTACTCCACTCATCTGCAATGTTTTACGACTTATCGCCTTCCAAGATTGCTAGCAGAATAGAAACCGTTGTGGTGTTTTATCGAAAAACTAACTACAAAATAATTTGAACAAAACAACTGGAAGACGAACACTAGCCTGCCGAGACTAGAACCCCAGTCACGCTTTCATGGTTTGACCGTATTGACCCCTGCGCCATTGACCTCACATTAGGCATGACTGAATCATCATATGCAACCGCCCACAGAGTAATGCTCTGATTGTCCAGTCTCCTTGAGAGGAGACAGTAACTATCCTGCTAATCCCAATTGATGATCCCTCGACTAGGACTTTTCACCAGGTTGAAATCACAGAAATCATTAACTTGTTGAGCGATATGTACGCCAGCTACTTCCTAATGAACAATGTTAGGTAGCTACTGAGTAAACATTATCCTTCTATATTAATATATCCTATAACGGAAATACACCAACTATTCGTTACTTTACAGTCTTTGTTGCGAATATTATGATAAACACGGGCAGCAAAGTGACTTAGTTCGATCCTCGGGTGATTGGTTTGGCAACCTAGCAGGAAGGTCATCAGTCCCGTTCGGTCTTATAACGGAAACAGCTTGCTGTTACTTGCATCCGGAATCTTGCCGAATTCCCAGCAGCATAGGAAATGATCAGTCCATTTTTCAGGCGTAACTCGGCACGGAGATAGGTCTAGAATAGGTACCCCTAAGTGTGAGATGTACCTTAATCGTCGACCCGAATCCTCTCATACAAAAGAAGAAAATCAAATTGGAGCAAAACTCAGAGGGTTTAAGAACTTGATCACTACGTAGACCTGATAGTAAGTGTGGAAGTAACACTTTTTGTGCTGGGTTTGCTAATACTTTATACTGTCACACAGAGGCCGCATACTGTCCACTCAATCCTGGACACGGGGAGTCGAGGCAACCTGGTTCAGACCGGCCACCGCGCAAAGGCTAATCTGGTACTGCTATCACTGGGCAACTCCCGACTGGAAAAGTGACAGATATAGGAAAAATCGCCTGACCGCTTCTCATGGATGTGTTTGTCTACATGGTGCTACTCATATGAACAGAACACCGTAGTCGCATGTGCTCAAATGTATACCTACTGATTTTCCCAATTAGAAAATTTGGTGCCTCGAAAGTCCACATGAATCTAAACCCATCTCCATCCTTGGGATAGATATTCATTTGCTGAATTCACCACGTGAAGCTAGTGAGTATACGATAAAAACCTGCAAGATCCAAGACTCTAAGCCGTCCGACCACAGTTCAATCACAACCAATCACCTCATAGCTGTTCAGACATCTGAACTAAACATGAAATATTGACCAAGCTCCCAAGTGAGCAACCAGTTGATTAATCAATGTAAACGAGGTGGAAGAAACCAGAGATGTCCTTGTGTCAAGAAAGAATACATATTGTAGCGAAAAGGCGTCCAGTAAAGCACAATCTTTATTGCCCAACTCGTTAGTTACCATGCCACAAAAGCGCTCGCGATTTTGAATCACAATTCCAGTCCACAACACCCCCTGGTTTCCGCTCGCACGTCGTGTGCACTTCTACCCGGTTTAGGTGTGTGATTGGCGCCTTCTACCCGGGGGTTTTCTGCCTGCTATT
>JTDE01000587.1:12403-36534 GCA_014338405.1 Paragonimus skrjabini miyazakii
CATTTCTAAAAGCAACGTTCCATCGACCAGTGTCTACCTGAAATCTTGCGAGCAAAGATAAATAGTATGATTACCGAATACACGAAGAAGCTGAAAATATCGTCATACATGTTTCACTATCAAATGTGTTGGTGTACTTGTTGAAATGCAAAGCACACACAGTATGGTCGTTTATTTCCATTCCGGCCATATCTGTGAGACGCCGCAAAATGAAGCACTTTCAGACTATAGGATGACGTATTTTATTTCGAAAGTGACAATGATCGCAATTATAAGACTCGAAAAATTGAGCTAACGTCAATAACGGATTGTTTTTGCGAAAATGGTGGAAAACTTTTTCATCACGAAGCTAATACTTTTGGGAATTAATCGATGTATTCCAATTTTTCCATTAACGCCGCTTACTTACAATTGATGTACTGTAAGTACTTTGCCTGAAATTTCGATTTTAAAATTTCATAAAATATTTAAAAATCGAGGATTCGCGCCAAAAGGACCATTTTGCCTTTTGAACGACCTTCAAGGCGAATCCCGTGAAACGGGTAATTGCTGCTGAGACCCTTGTAGCGAGCTTATTCGTTATTGTCAAATAGGTTAGAGTTAAGATTGCCATTTGTAATCTTTTTGATTCCAAACTTTGTATGAACTTAAACATTTGTTTGAACGAGTAGAGATACCGACAAGTGCCCCGCGCACTCGAATGTGTGACCGCGCCAAGTGCTCACTTGTCGCCTCGTCGCGGAAGTGTGGCACGTGTTGAGGTGCGTCTTTGCTCGCTACGAGAATGTCGTCGATCTAGAAAAACGCTGTGTGTAAACCACGGAGTGCCTGGTCGCTGGACCCCTGGAAGGTCAAAGCTACAGTTCGAAAACAAAATGACGTGAACAAGTTCATGTAGTCCAAACGTGAACGCTAAGTCTTTTGGGGCCACAGAGATCTAGCGACATGCCCGAGCCAATGAGTTGTAAACTCTTAGTACGAAATAGGGTTGGAAAAATAATTTACTACCGTGTCAATTAAAACAACCCAGTTAATCATACTCATGTGGGGAGCATATTTGGAAAGTCTTCGTTTTCGTTTCATCTATCCATTCATAGTATAATTGGCGCGAAAGTCAAATTTAACTTGACGGATTTTTGAAGGGAAAGGAAAACGACTATGTTACCACAAATTGCCTAAGTTGAAGCGCTATTTCTCCGATAGGAGGCTTCAAAACCTCTCCAGTTACTACTGCTGCACAGAATTCATCACGTGGCACTGCTGCCACTGACATACCATCCATTGCAGCAGCACAGCAACACCCCGTGTTACCATTGAGACTTAAGGGACAGCACGTTTGGCAAGTTCTTTCCGTCTATTCGTTTTTATCCTCATTTTCCTAAACTTTATAAGCTCCGCAGATCAGTTAGCTAGCATGGAACGTGCCAGTAGTCCGACTGCCGACGTTTATGGACCGTGTTCAAAGGCAGTAGGGCTTCGCAGCAGAGCCATGGCCTATGGCTTCTGTAACTACTGGGTTTACTGCAGGTGCGACCCAGAAATCCCCATAGACCTATATTTGAGGCCCCGAGACTCACCCACCCCGGCTTTGAGATGCCAATGTGTGACATGCCGACTAAACATCCGTAGGGAAAGCACAAACAAGATACAGACAGAACAAGCGAGTTGGTCAGTTCATTAATCCCTACAATATGCAGCCCGGATACGCCAACGCCAGGCAACCTCAACCCGGCTGCACAAAACCAGAACCCGCCATCTCCTAGATTAGCCAGTAAACCAGCTCCGACAGGCCGCACTAAGCGGAAGCGTGGTAAACGCGTTGTCACTGTGTCTCAGCAAGCTGGTGCCTCCAAGTCGCCCATCGGTACGAAACAGGAA
Organism: Paragonimus skrjabini miyazakii; assembly: GCA_014338405.1. Lineage (NCBI taxonomy): Eukaryota > Metazoa > Platyhelminthes > Trematoda > Plagiorchiida > Troglotrematidae > Paragonimus > Paragonimus skrjabini miyazakii. The sequence goes on from JTDE01000587.1 coordinate 14,282, forward strand.
TGCTCTAAGTCGTTAGTCTTGCCTGAGAGCGAAACCCGACCTCCCTTGGGTGATCAGGGAGACTCGACGAACGGCATATCGCAACCCCCAGAGTTCACAATACGATCGAACGTGTAGTTTAGTTGTACACGGCGTAGAGGGGCTGAAGGATGCGGATGCATTGCACGCGCGTAAGCATGACGTCGATCAGCGGAAGTTTATCCGAGCTTAACTAAACCTAGGTGTGGGCTAATGTGGAGCATATTCTATCCAACGCCCTCCGCGTCCAGTACACCTGAGCTCAATCTCAGCCCACACCATTACGACTCACTCTCTTCACAAGAGATATGATGTCCACTGTGCTTCAGAGATGGTATACGTTAATAATCAGCTTCCCATCTGAGATCCAACTTCACGCAGATAAACCAAGGTCTGAGCTTGGAACACCTTTTACTAGTATACCTCCCATGGCGGAAAGTGTGGTAAAGATGACCAAGATACTGGAGGTCAACAGTAACCCACCACCTCCCGCACAGCCAAAAAACCAGGTACAGCCGACCTCAAAAGAGTCGGCCTAGCTCAGGTAGTACCCCTCACACATCTGAAGGCAGACACTATCCGAGATGATGGTATGTAGGTACACGTATCTAGCTGGTGGTGTATGTTTACTGATGTTTTCTCTTTAGAAAACGTCTATTACTGCGGCCACGGAATTCTACAACCTCGAGAGGTTATCACGGTAGACAAAAATCTACAACGTTTTATGTCACACCTGAACACCGCGATAACTAGTTCAGTCCCACTTAATACTCCACGTCCCACCTGCAAGTCGTCCTGGTTCAAACCGTCGACGAAGCGTCTAATGGAAGAGAAGCAAGCCATATGGGATGCATTTCTCCTTAACGGAGATGGCGCCTCACACCTGACAAAACAGATGCTGTCGTAATCAGTGCACAGCAGCCGTACGCGCCGACCACAAGGCTCGTCAGGAATCACTTGCGAGACCCATCGCCGATTGTCCTAAAAGGTTCTTCGGACACATGGCCTCCTTGACCAAATCGAAAGCCTCCATATCCTCTCTCATGGGACCTTGAGGACTCTCTACCTCTAACAATGAGGAAGCTGAGATATTACGTGCTCAGTATTCCTCCGTCTTCAGCAACTCTGCTGAGACTGAACCATACACCACGGTTTCCTGTCTTGATCGTTCCTCGGGTTCATCCCCCAACTTTACCCCGGCTAACGTACGCGCCAAGTTACTCCAGCTGCGCGCTGATAAGTCCCCGGGGCTTGACGGGAGACCCTCACAAATGCTGAAAGAATGCGCAGATGAGCTGGCGGAACCGCTTGCTTGTTTGTTCCAACACTGATATTACACTGACTGTATTTCAGCCACTTGGAAAAACCGGCGTCACCTCTTTTATCTACAAGGGTAGGGATCGAGCGAACTGCAGTAACTTCAGGCCGATTGCTCTATTACTAGCCATGTCAAAAGTGATGGAGAGCCTAGTAGACAATTTTTCTTGAGAAACCACTTAAATACCCTCTCGCTGTTGGCGCCGGAGCAGCACGGCTTCAGAAACGGCCACTCATGCTCGACCAACCTACTGATTGCCGCTGACTCGTGGATAAAAGCTGCTGAAGAACGCCACCCGGTTGATGTTGTGTCTCTAGACTTTACAAAGGCGTTCGATAAAGTTGATCACAGTATTCCACTGGGCAAATAGGACGATATAGGATTTTGCGGTGAGGTTTGTTTTTGGCTCAAACAATAACTATCATGTCGGACATACACAGTTGGAGTTAATGGTGAGCTATCCAGGCCGTTCAGTGTTACAGCTGGTCTACCACAAGGCTCCATACTGGGTCCCCTATTATTCTTTGTCCATGTTAACTATCTCCCTGGCGTGAGTAACTCCCCCGTTGTGATGCATGCTAACGATACGAAACTATGGCGTGCTTTACACAGCGCTGAAGACGGACAAGACGTTCAAAGAGACCTAGATGCCCTGCATCTATGGTCCGTGGAAAATCGACTGCCCTTCAACACGTCCAAGTCAAAGACTGTGCACGCTCATGATCACAGCACTAGACCATATTGGATCGGTGGTGTTACCCTAGCCACTGTCCACCAGGAGCGTCACCTAGGAACCGACATTACATCAGACTTCTCCCTTAGTATTAACACTATGCTTTTGATAAAGAGAGCTAGCAGCTGGTTAGCCATGCTTAGTAGGATCTTTGGGAATCTCCCAATCGACAGATTCTCACGTTACTAATGAGTAGTCGGGGATTTGGTTAATTTCAAGTTGATTCTCACCTATCTACAACAAACTGGTAAAGCCACTGCTGAAAGTCAACGTTCAGGCATGTGCATCGTACTGGAAGAAATATGTCACTGCTCTGGATGCGATACAAAGATGGGCCACTGATCTTTTTACGCTCGCCGATACGGTGGGTCTCGGGGGCCATAAGTACAAGATCCCTGTAACACGTAGTACACATTTTGCAGACGGCATAGTTTTGCTGTCCGAGTCTGTTGGACATGGAACGCAATTCCGGCGACGATTTTCATGGCAACATCAGTCGATGCATTCAAAAGTCAGCTAGATGACTGGATCACCCCAAGATGGCCATTGACAATCGGACGCGTATAGCCCCATATACTTTCATTGTTGTCATTTCCTTCTTTTCTCGTCTTTTTTCTTTTCCCCACACACCGTCTCCGTATAGTTTTCCCTTTCCACTGTTATAAAACAGAACGGTGCAACCTCCCTGGGTGCCCGACTGCTGCTAGCGGCTTCAACACTCAACACATTGAACATAATCTCACCATTTTAGCAGTTCACGTGATCGGTGCGGACGGACAACAACTAAACCGAGATAGACTCTGGTGTGGAACCACAAACTCGGTGCTACTGAATCTTACCGGAATATCTCGAGGCGGGGATATTACACAAGTTTTCTACTTCCAACTCCACAAGAAACCAGTGAAACCAGTGAATATTCTCACCACTCTTGGCGCCCTATTCGAAGTTGCTTTGGGTTATCATGGGGGTGGTGTTCCTCACTTTCTTTTTGTTAGTGCAAATAGAACCGATTAAACTAGCTGAAAAAGCTTCCACGAACCTGTTTTCTTTAAAGGCGCAAGTCGGAGATTTCTTCCGAAATTCGGGTAAACTCGTCGAGTTTGTTCAGGTATGCAATGATGATGACAGCTGTTATAATAACCATCATAATGTAGTGGGCAAACGCATTCTTGGTTTTCAAGATTTTGTTGATCTCTTATTGTTGTCTGGTTTAAAATTAACGTCATCAGTAAGTCTTGGTACGTACCAAATTTGGCGTTGCAACGATGTTGGCTACAGCTACATGGTCGGGGTATATGCGCGTATTGAAGTACATTCTGGTGTATGAGGTCATTTATGGCACTAGTGGCACAAAATGAGTACGTATGAAGTATAATATAGAGCCGGTTCATTTATATTACTCAAAATGTGCATTGCATTTCATTACATTCTAATATGGCCCAGATGTTTAATATATTTCTTCAAAAACTATGCAGTTCTTTTTTCACTTATCTTGCTTACATTTCGTGTTGTTATGGAGTGTCTTAGGGGTCGTTAGAAAGAGAACAACCAGTGAAACAGTAATCTATTTATAGCTGTCTAAAGCCAATACACATGAGTCCCGAGTAAACACATATGCTTTAAAGCATATGGGAATTCCCATAAGGACCATGTACAATAATCCAGTAGTTTAATTTAACCGTTTCGATCAATACAGGTGTAAACTTATGATGCTTTGTGTAACTTACTGTGCTCACAGACTACGACCATGTAACTATAGCCAACGCCGCTGGAGTTTTTTAAGCCGTTAGTTTTGCGTGTATACACACAACATATTTAACTTGTATGAATGGCATATGCCATATGCAGTCATATGCACTTGACGGTACTTACCCAGACACCTTATTGGCAGTATTTTTCTCATTTTCTCAATTTGTCAGCTTCTCTATTTCCTAAAGAATGATACCACATTGTGTGACGTTCAGGCTGCCATTGTGCTGCCAAATGAGATGCATGACATAGTCCCACTACACAATACTGTAAAGAGTGAACACAGCTTGATAGGTTCTGCAATATGTAAGGCAAAATGGGACACTTGCATGTACTTTAGATATCCCCCATAATCGGCAAGTGACAAGACTGTGCAAATGCATCACGCACCTTCACAAAAATCATAGAGACTTCTCCAATGTTACATACTGGTAGGATAATTACTCAGGGGAGTTAGGCGTTGAATAGTCTGAAAAGTTTTCACTGTAGTAACGAATGTAAGCTCAAGAACAACGAAATCTCTTAACATTTCATACATCAATGGCGTAAGATGTATACTGTATTGTTCAGCACTGCCATTTAACCTGTTCAACACAATCTGTTTACTGTTTGCAAAGAGCTAGGTAGAGCACTGTCGTGTGCACACTTGATGTCAGTCAAATCACCACCTGAGGAGACTTCTTTCTGAGATCCTGCTGTCTAGATGTTCTTTCCCCTATGGAAATAAAACAGGAGAGATTAAAAACTCCTGTTCAGGTTTATTTAAAGAAGAAAACGCTCGAGGAAACTGCACGTCAATGTGCACTGTACACTCAGAGCGTGCTTGTCAGGATTATAACAATTTGAATTGTCTAACAGGAGCTCCTCTTCGGTGGAGGCAGCCCCGGTTAACACATCGTACCACCGGGCCGAAAGCAGACTTATGGTGCAAAGCTGTCACAGTCATTGACTAAGAAATGGAATGTCAGTGCTGCAGTATCTGCCGCAATGTGGTTGGTACATACGGCCAGATAAAATCGTATGTTTGTGGAATTTGGCTCTCTGTATTTTGAAAGCTGCTGTCGCAGCTTCGCTACTACCCTACACTGGTTTGGCTAATGTACTTAGCTTGCGTTTTGCCCTTTCAGAATTTTTTCACTAAATTGGATTGCGGCTGACCCTATCTTTGGTGTTGCAGTTTGGCTGTTGGAGACCGTGTATCGCTTCACCGGCCTGATCGACATGAACCGTTGAAGTTGAAGTGTCCATGATAACTGCCAATGCGCGTAATGCACTTGAGAAACATTGTTATGTATGATGCGTAAACCTTCAAATTGCCTTTCACCACAGGGTTTACAATGATTGTACGCATTAAGTTCTGCCGTGTGGATCAGATACTTGGTCCATTTGTCTGGAGGATCTTTACAAACTCTCGATATTCGGCCACGGTTGTTCCTGTAGTTAGCTTGTATCAGATGGGCGGACAGCGTTAGCAACGCTATAATCCGTCAGTGCGTAGTTGGTAAAGTTCATATTTGAGGCTGATTACGGACTTAATGTAAATGCACAATCTACGTCCATTCTGACACGTACTACACGTTCAGACGGCATGTCAGCAGTATGACACATTGTTCAGCATGTCTGCTGATGGTTAAAATAAGTCGCAAGACGACTAGACGATAACCTCATCACGAGCTGTGATAGCCTTGACCGCATTGCTGAACAAGGTTGGTGGGTACCGTCTACTCGGTTGGAAAGTTTGCGATCATCCGCACCGCTGGTTGGGAACGTTCACCGTTAGAACAAGACATGAAAGTCAGTGACAAGCCTGTAGCCGGTGGTGGTTAATTCAGTCTTTCTGTGAGTACCCGTTGTTTTGTTTCTTTTTGCCTTGTTTTTCTTCAAGAATTTGTGACCATTTTTCACTTCACCGCTTGGTAGACTAATGTCAGAACCGGCTACATTCTGAACCGCAGTATGCACCGGTGGGGCCAAAATTTGGTGGTGATGTTAGTGAAGTCTTAAGGCCAATTTGACTTTTGACAGAGGATTGTCGAAGATGTCATTTGTCGAAACAGTCTCTATCGTTCACAGTTAACGTAAATGCCCCGAGTCAGTTCTGGAAATTGCTCAGCACGCCTTTCAAATTGCTGCGGCAAGCTGTAAAGTCAACCTTTACACACAGTCTCACAAACAACCTGTGAAGAGCAACCGTGTACTAAGGCAAACGACTATTTTGTTGACAGAAAATCCCTGTCCGTTCACATTTTTCTCTTAAGAAATTTACACGCTCCTCTCGCAGACCCTTCGTGCATTTGCGTTTCTGTTTGCTATAATCATGTAATTTTGAGTTGGTTAGGTCCAGTCAACGTTTGTCCATAGACCCCGATGAATTGTTGGATATACACTGCTATCTCATTTGCAGTGTTTTGTTGGAACGAACCAACTCTCAATAGGTTTGGATTACTGTAAAGATTTTTGTCCTAGTCTCGTTTGCTTCGTGCCACTGTTCTGACTCTGGTAACTTGGCTTTCAGTGTTGTTTGATGATCATTTCTTGCTTCGTTTCTTTTCCAGTTGACCATTTTGCAATTAAAAGCGGATGGTGTGTGGGCAAGCGATATGACAAAATGGGCACAAACAACAGCATGTTTAAGGTCAAGACGTATACCCCGAAATGACTGATTATTTCAAATTGGGTAGCAAAACCATTAACTGTCGGCTGTGTGGTCATTTCGTCACCGTAAGGAGGTCACACGTGGCAGTCACCATGTGGTGCATTACCAGCTTTTACCGAACTGCAGAGTTCGGTACGTAAACCCATTGAAGCAGGCACGATTGCAGCAGTCAACCGGATTTCCGTCACGACGATAGACTTCGTGAACTGTCGTCGTTTGATTCCACTTGTATTTGAATATGACGACGACTGTCTAGAACCTACACGCGAGCAGTACAAAAATTGTGACTATCACGTGGTCGAGCATTCGGAAGAGTTTAAGTTAACCTTTTAATTTGCAAGTAGCAGAAACTCATTCTCCTTGATGCTTGGTTGTACTAACCGTCGAGTTGGTGCAAGTGGAACCATATTTAAAAAGGGTGATTTTGTTTTTGCAAGCCAGTTGCATCGACTTGACAAGTAGACTGTACATTTTGAAGAACAGTCCAGGTGACTCTAACCAGACCAGTTGGTTGACTGAGCCTTGGCGGTCAGCTATGGCGTTCCAGGTAGCCTTCGTCATCGGAATTATTAAAGCATAATAGAACTTCTGGGCCAGATCTTTCCTCTTCTTTTTTCAAGAATGATGAAGTGAGGTTGGTATCATAACTGACTAAACTCCTCCAAACAGCTTGGGAAACTGAAGTGGTATCTTGTGATTAACGCTTATGGACAGTAATTTCCGTTATCAAGGAGTAGGCTCGCAGTTTACGTGAAAACCACAGAGACATCATTATAGTCTATTGCTTCCGAATTACTCACTAATCTTGTATAATTTCGGCCTACTCAATCTGGTGGAACTAAGGTGCGTGAGGATCAGGCAGAAGTACGATCTAGTCGAGGGCGCATTGATCTCATTTTTACCCTGCGGTTGTCCTTGAGCATTGACGTTCTCACAAGTGGTCGTTTTAGACCCGGAGACGGTTTTCGATTCGGTTGCTTGTAGTGTTTTGTGCGAGAGTTCTAGAAAAACACAGTATGAAATGCACTTTGGAATTACTTCGCAAGTAGGCTGACAGTTTATAGACAACTGTTTCGGATGCTTATCACTTTTAATGGTGTTTGCCATAGCTATCCGATATCCCCGTTTTTGCCCATTTTTGTTGTGGATGACTTTCTGGAACGTACCTTTGATGAGTCCTGTGAACTTAGTGTGGAGTTTCTTTCCGGCGTGAAGTTGACTAAAATGGGGTGGACGGATGCTGTTATCTTGTTCAATCCCTCCGCCGAATGCATGTAGAGCATGCTGAACAAAGTGAATGACCGGTGTGGTTTTTTATGGAGCGCGCTTCTCACCTTCAAAGTGCATGGTGCTGATATGAGTTTGTGGCGTCCCACCTCCTACTGTGGACAGTTTTAACATTAACTTAATCCTGTCTTTTGAGTTTGTATTATTGCAGCAAGAACAGCGAATGCACATACTGCCTTTGTCAACTGTCGTAATCTGCGGTTCCTAAGTAACTTCCGTTTGTTCTTAACAGGATGGGCGTTATCTTTTGCTCCAAGGTTGATAAAGTGGTCTGTTCGCGACAAAACTATCAACAGACGTGCTGCGCTTGAGCTCTGTTGTTTCTGCCAATTATTCCACATCAATTGGGTTGACCGTGTAAGCACCATGGTCGTCTACCAGCGCTCTTTTTGGAGTACTTGTGGTACTCAGTAAATTAATCAGTTAATCGGGCTGCACAATCTGCGATAGTTAGGTAAACCGGCTTGACGATCGAGCAACGATGTGGTTCTGTATGTGCATGCCCTGACCATTTCTCTGAGTGAGGCGAGCAGGTGTTGTCCGGTTGCTTGGTTGGGGTTCTTGTAACAACTCAACTCGTTGGTTAGAAGCTCCGTTTCCGAAATGGCAGCGTGCCGCAGTGAATGGCGTGCTTATATTAAATTTTCTAGTTATGCTTAGCACAGTCCTTATCCACGTCTTGTTTTCAGTTAGTTTTTCCCTTTAGGTCATTCTAGTTGTTATATTCGACGTTTGTGTTCTTCGATAGACGCACGTTTCTCAGCTATTTGAATACATCCAGTATTGTGTAATAGCTTTTACCACTAACTATACATAGGGGATAATTGGTCAAGGCGGATTTATGTTTTGTCTGTCTGGTGTGTCCATCCATTATAGGCGGTGAAAGATTATCGGAAGCGATGGGGGTATGCCAGAAGCAAAAATGACACTGAATGTGGAGCAAAATCCGACAGCGATGGCGACCACTAGGCATACGGTGGTAACGGCTGGCTAAAATCACGGGTAACCCTAAATTAGGATGGGAAATGTCATCGACATACGTCAGTGAAACTTTTCAAAGCCGTTGTTGCCTTTCTTAAATATCAGCCTTTATAATTTTACTTTTTGGAAAATGTGTGTTATCCTATGCATCCGTATGTGTATGTAACCAAGAGCATACTCAACAAGTTTTATCATCACTTTAAAATATGCTCAACAATTGCGTAAGCAGGATAATCCTCTGGTTTTATCGGAACATCTTTTGCTAGGGTAACCTGTTACAACTTTAGAAAGCTTTGTGACACGTGAATAACAACTTATAGTGGTATGAAGAATATCAAGGCTACGAGGACATCGCGTGGGGAGTTAAAAGTTCTGGCAAGTGGCACCACTTCACAGCCCATCCTTGGAATAGGCCACTGACCACTGTGTGTGTGATAGAAATAACGCGAACGCGTGATTGCTTGCCAAACAGTTATTTCGCTCAAGATTCTTAGATGAGGTTACTACTATAATCCGCAAACCGTTCACTCAGGTGCATTGTCTCACAGCAACGCCGTATATTCCAGGGAGGCTATGTCATCTTACTTCGGTCGATTCTATGACTGTCTTTTCGGTACACGTTCATTCTCAGCAGAACCCTCGCGAGTACTGGTAGGCTTTGTAGTGCGATTCATGTTGCAGCTGTAAATAAGAAATGTGGATTCATCACGAGTTTATCGACATACTTGAGTTGATGACAGAATATTCTAGCCTTCATCCAACCAGATGTGCGCAGGCATTATCTCCTTGATTCCAAGGGATCCATATCCGAGGCGATCTTACTTTAGCCCGCAAACTACTGCATCAGTCGCCGCATCCTGTGAGGTACACTAGTATTTTATCATATTATCTCCCTGGTCATTGGCGGAAGCCGTAATATCAAATAGATCGGGTGAAGTGTACACAATACTTCCTCAATGCTGTGGTATGTCCAATCTGTAACATCCCGTTTGAATCTGTTGTGACATCGTCATCAATTGTCGACTTTAAGCAAAAAATCGATGCGTATATTATTGGTGCAAGTCTTATTCTCGAATCAGTACGACCATCTAGATTACGTTGAAGTTAGCTTCTAACGCCGACGCTAGCATTACACTGTTGAACTATGTGTGTTGTGTGCACGATTGTCATGTTTGAGTTATACTTCACTTTCTGTTCTCTAATTTTACCTAATATGTTTTGACTTCACTCCGACGATGCGTACAATTTCTGAGACGAAAACTTCCGTTCTCTTCTATTATATTCTAATATGAAGCCAAGTGTGCATAGGTGTTGTGGGCTTTCTTCAACCCCTAAGATACCAGTGTTTATGACAAATTCGTCTGGGTAATTTCCAGTTTACTGAAACCTGCCTCTGTTTCTTTGTTATTTGTTAATTTCCGATTCAGCTATATCAACGAAGGATTTCCAATGGACCTTTTCGTTTGAGAAAATTTGACGCGAAGGTAGAACTACGTGAATATGTAACTAAAATAAGCCAACTGATTGTGGAAACGAAGGCCTCTTTGCAGGTTGGTGAATTGCCCGTTTTGGCATGTCATTTTATCCGACAACTTCAGCAAATAATACATTTACTCATCCGTCGATGGTGTCAGTTACTGTTTAATCTGATAAGGTAATCATACTCAACTACCAGAAAAGAGTAAGAGCATCCTCCTGACAGTTAACTAATTTTGTGAAGTTCTGATGACAATTATGCTGTTCAGTGCATCAGTAATGTCCCATGTCCACACCCAACAACCCATGATTTACACCGACTTATTTTTAACCTGGGATGAAATACTCCAGCCTTTAATGGGTAGGTCTAATCTGTGCTAAGTCTCACAACCAATTGCTCCTGTTATCACTGTTTACCAGTGTAGGTGTCATCGTTTTGTGTGAAGTGTGATTGTGTGAGCAATGAGCCGCCAAAATATACCCCTTCGCCTTTTAACTCATATCACAACCATTTTTGATCTCAGTTTGCTCCTTCAGAGCCACACTTTATTTATCTGTCGTAGGTACCTTCAATATCTTCTTCGGAATTTCTGGATGTAAGCTGTTATTGTGTATACCAATGAACGCATCTGATTTCAGACTACGGTGTCGGTTTGCTAGGCCCGTACCGGTTTATGGGGTTTATGGTTCCCTGATCATCTTGGTCAAGATGGGTTGTGTACTCCATATGTTTCTACGACAGACGCGTGATACCGCGTTGTTTCTTTCCAGAAACAGGCTATCCATTTGTTAACTATGGGAGCAGATTTTTGTGGACCATCTCATTTACAGTGTTTATGCCCACTCACTAATTTATTTCCGCTGTCCAACCTATACCCCGCATGTCTGTCGTTGCCGAGTGGACTGCATCACACCTCCTCCATCGAAAAATCATGTTTGTGGTGCTACCATTCAGATCAAACCGTTCTCAACATTAACACAATCAAAGTGCTATTGACAAATGCCAGAGACAGATTTCACCCCGTAACAAGCGACGTTGTATCCGTCGCTGATTTCACGAAGTGGTTTTATTCATGTCCTTGTTATTCAATCGTGGGATGTCGTTTAGCGTTCTTTTCACAGTTTTTTGGTGATATTTATTCTAGACGTCAATATGAGCTCGAATTCACTTTTGTTGCATCGGGAGTCAATCATTCTGTTTGTCATTTGTCTCATCCGATAAAACCATTCATTGTTTCCATCATCTCGCCCGCACTATGTTTTTTCGTCCTCTCAAATAACGCGTAATATTTAGTCTCGTATGCTCAATTGCAGTTATTGGTCTTCTCCCTTTTACTAGGTCAGTCAGTTTACTGCGCTGTGGCATGGCGTCCACAAAGCAAACTCCAAATGGAATGCTGACCACGTAGGATTTAGTGATTTGACGGTTACTTTACACTCAAACTGCTATATTGTCGGCTAGGTGATGATGCATACCCGGTTCTCAAAGCACCTGACACCAACATGATCACCTAACCTTGGGCCCGCACATTAGTTTGAAGGCGCCATAGAAAATTTGGGAGTTTGTATTATTTCACAATGGTTCTTTTTCATACTTTTGTGTCTCTTTCACATTCACACAAAAGTCAACCCGTAGCTTTCTAAAAGCATATATATTTTTATACGAAAAATAGCCATTATCAACTTGCTTAAAAAGAAGTTGTTACCGACAAATGGATTAACCGTATATTTTGTTGCAGCGTCAATGTTTACTCCAAAACCTGATAATATAATATGTCGAAGCGCTGCTTCAAACTACCAGATGGGTTCATGGGGTTAAAAAGAACACAGGTTATTACAGCTAAAACGTCACCGATTTCTACCAATTTTCAGCTGTGTTCAAACTAAAGCTGCCATCCCCCTATGAGGCACAATCTAGATGTCGTTAGTATTCGACACAATCGACCTTTGGCGTTATGACTTCCAGTCTTTGGATCCACTTATTACGCTGACTGTCTGGTTGCTGTTCAAGCGTAACACAGTTCGCGCAAATGTTTGTGACGTGCCAAACAGGAAGAACTCACAAGTGCACGGAACTTGAAATCATTTGAACCATTGAGTTTCCTGTCCATGCGACTCAAGCAAGCTGTCATCGCGTTTATCAGACCAGAAATCAACACGCGAATCAAACTGTCTGGCGATCCGTTGTGGTTACTGTCGCACTTACTTCAGTCACACTCCCACAATGAACTTTACGACCTTGCCTTTCTGTGTATGAAATTCGCTGAAGATATTCTTACGTGACTATTCTGTCTTGTGTACAGTGAGTTCTAAACGGGCGTATTCACTATAAGGCTTCTGAAGGAGTGCAGATGTAATTGGTCGCCAATCTCATGAACTACATATCTTTGAGGTTCAAGCCAGCCGGTGAAAATCAACCATCGCAATTGCCGCCTATTATTCATTTCTGTCTAGTCATTATTCCAATTTTCTTCTAAAGTTGAGTGCTCTTCAAAAACTTTTGGTTCATTTTTTCATGCTTCACAACCGACCGGTCGGCACGTGAAAACCATGGGGTATTTCAGCATAATGAAATCTACTGACTGGAAGCACTACTTAGGTTTCGGGTTTCGTGAGTTACAAATTATGGTTTAGCCACATTATACTTTTGATGGCATTCCACTTTTATTCTCCGACTGGACATGTTAGCGTTTGAACCAGGAGTGCGCTTATCGTCTTAACATTTTTCTATTTCATCATCACCTGGTCTAGATTTCATGTCGTCGTTAACCCCTGTCGGTTGAATATATTGTTACCGAAGTTCTGGCCTGTGGTTCTGGTTTTAGCGGATTTTAATCGTTCAAATTCAGCAAGTCCCAGGTCACGTGTGCGTGAAAGTGTATATACCCGAATTTCCTAATGCACATATCTTTCGCATGAATGAAATGCAACAGGCTGCAAGGCGGCCAATTGAATGCGATATGTATCGCGCGCACCAGCCACCCACGCAGTTTGTCCTGTGCCGGACGTCCTATTGAACGATCGATTATGCAGACAACCTTGCACTGACCATGAACGAATTGTGGATTGCTACCATAGTTTAAATACACTTTCTACAAGAAGTGCTGTTTTCCCATAAACTTTTAAAATCAACTAGTAAATCATGGTAGGTGACATCAAAATGCTAAATCAGATATTTTCTTGTTACCGGTGTACAATACAGAACTTCTCACTCCATGCTGTGATTCAAACGGTTTGCATAGATTTGTAGTAACTTTACTTCACACAACTTGTAGCCATTCCGAGGGCTGTTGTACGCTTCTATCGCAGAAACCTTCAGCGTCTCATATGTTCTCAATTAGATATTCACCAAGTCAGCGTGCGATCATTAGTGCCATTTTGAAAAATCGCAGAATTTTCGGAACATGTACCACTGTTCATCTGTGTGATCCATTTGCTCATCCCATTAAACAGTCGTAGTGGACGTTTTCAAAATATGATCGTAGGCCTTACCGCTGACTGTCCTACGTTAGATTGCTAATTCGTTTCTATTTATCTGAGGTGTTCTTGTGCATTAACTGATCTTCAGCTGCTTTGAGGTTCGTAAGGTTCTCCCCTCTTTCTTCCATCACACATATATGGTCGTCTTTGTTACTTTTCTGCGAATCGACCAGATCGGTCTACCCAAACTATTCCACCTCGCCTTTATATATATATATATATATATATATATATATATATACAAAGGGGAAGTCGGATAATCTGGGTCAACCGATAACAGTATATATATGATATATACAGTATACGTATAACAAAATATATATAACAGTATATATACATATATGTACTGTTATGGTTCATTGACCTTTGAGTGTCTGCGATTACTGGCGTCTCTACTTCTCGAGTAAGACTTGCCAGGAACTTGACACTACGTTTATGTTCAGTTTTAATTTTTGTCCACGTCGGTTGGTTGGCGTAGTGCAAAACTACGCTTGCAATGCTACAGGAGGCAAAATCAGACGACCAGCCAGAATTCTGATCACACAAACAACTCCAAAACTGGTGAGTCCATGCGACGAATCTGCTCACTGTGACACAGCCACATGCCATGCAAACGCACACGTCTAACAACAAAGTCACATGACTATCCCATCTTATAGAATTATCTTCCTTACTATCATATCGATGTTAATCTGTTTTTGAAACGGAAAGGAAAAACCTGCTAGATAATTTTATATAGTTATTTTTACTGTCACCCGCTTTTTGAAAACAATTATGCAAAAAGTAAGAAATGGTTGTGTTGAAACTATATGATCATCTGATACGCCGTGTTTTTGCAAAGTTATAGAGCGACATGCATTTCGCCGTTTAGTTTTAACATTTTGGAATATCTATTAGACACGCTTCCGACGTGCGACTGCAGTACGTTAGAGTTTACATTCCCTCGTGTTTACTTCAAGGCAACCACCAATGGAACCATTTTGAATACTTCACATACTTGGCAAGTTACCAGGTCCGACATATTCGCTGTGAAGTTGGGCCCACGAATTCGGGATGGTTAGTACAAAATTTTAATCTGTAGAGGAAGTAACTACGTCCCCATAACATAGGACTTATTACTCACGGTGTGTTACTGTTGGAAAATGGAAATGCTGTGCCAGTTGAATGAAAGGAGGGATAACAAAAATGTTCGAATATCTGAGCCCGTATACAGGCATCGTGCTTACCGTTTATCACGACCAGGTCACTCACCTGTACGGTCAGTAAGTTTCAACTGTTGGTCCATCGGCTTGAATACACTTCCTCCTGTCGTGCATAATGTCTGTGGTATCTCCATGCCCTCTGAGAACAGTAAACGTATCATCACTAAAAAGTACGAAATACTACGTATGAGTGCGAAAAAAGTTTTTTTGCCACCAGTAAACGTTGTTTTGTCTGCCGTTGAACCAGCGGAATGGTTTTATTCTTTTTCTTGTGCTTTAACCCTGGCACATTGTTTAGCGTCCGTTACATACATCTCGTGGAAACACTGCTTTTAACCAACCGTGTGAGTTTGAATACACCCTTTGTTGTGTTGTCAACTAGTTGTAACCCCCTTCATTTGCTAAGTTCCCCGGCTGTCTTTTCCGCTTCGCCCGCATAGTATAACTTGGTTTTGTCAAACAGAGCTTAGCAGGATCTCCAGGATTCATGAACTTTGAGAAATTTGTCGCCTGCTTAGGTACATCTATTGGAAGGCGAGTTTGCCTTTTTGTAGAATGAAGTGAACAGAGCAATTATGAAGTAACATGCGAGTCACACAGAGTTTAGCCACCTGATAATAGCCTCATGCTATCACACCTTCAGAGCCCATAAAGACGGTAGTTCTTATCCAACTCACAAAACACTTACTATCTACATAACCGGTTATCATTGGACCGGCATTTTAGCTCGAAAGCATTGTTACTGAGACCGTAACATAGTCATCTTCTATGGAACGCCTTTGGAACAAACAATGGAAGCGGTCTTACGGGAGCTCTTGCGTGTGAATGTCGTATATTCTTCAGCACGGTGATGGCACAACTTTCCAAGCGTGCTTTGCACAAGTTCTGAACCACCATTCGTTATGGATTTGTTCCACTTCCGTCCATTCCATGAGAGCTATCCCACTGAATTATTTGCTACACAGCGCTCATCCATTTTAACCAGTTTTAACTTGTCGACTCTTGCGAACTGTATCACGGGACGACGAGTGACATCCATCACGTCTTATCGTCTGGATAGAAAACCGAGTTGTCCACTGATCACAGTCGTTTGTGCTACATCAGATGCGATGTATTCTCTTAGCTCCTATCTTTCCTGGTGGAACGTAACATGTGTGGTGACATTTTACGAACCTAGTATGTGACAAACAGTTTGAAAGTTGGTGACTATTTTTTCTTCCGTGTGATCAGTCGTAGGTGTTCACTGATTACATTTTAATTTTCAACGTTATATGGGTTATTATGTTTATGTTTTTCTTTGTTTATGAATGCGGTAGGACTAGTGAGACCTGTTTCCCGCCATTAATTTGCACCCGAGAGTGGAATGTGTTTACCTACGATTTGTAATTGCTTCATCTGTTGCAGACGGCGGTTTCATGGACCGAAGAAGAGGTCTCCAAGTATGCGTGGAATCCCAACCTCACAGTTAGTTTTATGCTTTGTCGTTTATTTCTGTTAGTATTTTCCACTTTCGTATAGTGGCAAAATATTTTGGAACAATTTCGGTTTGTTTCTGTTTATTATGTCTTTTATTTCTTTTTTTGGCAACCCGTATAACGAGTTTACTTTGTCTTTAATCTTAGACTGCATTTGGTCCGTGAACTTCAAGCTTCTCCGCTTCCCATTCATACGATAGGTTGTGCTGTGGATATTCAACGGAAGCATTTATTCGATGAGTGACAACGACCACGCAACGGATCGCATGCTTCAGTTGTGTTTTAACCAGTGCTTATGCTACGACATTTTAGCTATCTCCTATTTCCCTATTCATTTTACTAATTGTTGTCAGACACTTTATCGTGAAAATTCTGGTGTTAATTCATATTCGTTAATTCGATGTTCCGGATAAACATCATGTGTATGAAGTTCCGATATCATTAGCTACGTTTTTTATTGACGGGTAATTGGATGATTTGGTATTGGTTAAAAGCACTAAGACAGACATTTTAGTCACTTTTGAAAAGAAGCTCAGCTGTTGGTTATTGTTAGCCCACAGTACCGATGTTTTTTCCCGAGGTGGTCAGACAACCCGAGCGTTTCCACTTGCGGGAGTGGCTGATCGTTTATATATGATACTTCGACCGCGGCTCATGCAATGTTAGTGATGTAATCGCTTATACGGCTGTCTCTTGTGAGTTTGGATCAGAATTAAAGTCTCTGTTTCGATGCTGACGAACGCTAACAAGACGGAAGCTTCAGTCTGCTAGTTTCTGTAGATAATCTTTTATTGAAAAGTCTGTCCGAATGTAAAGTCTACTATCAAGTATGTCTGATATTCAATTCAAACATTTTCTCACCTCTTTGGTAGTGCCTTTCGTGAAACGGTAGCGCTACCCTGGAGTCATTCCCATACTTCCTCTGTAAATTCATTTCGCCCGCTTATAAGCCCCATGAACATCGTGCTACTCGTTTGAGTCAAGTGTATTTATGTCACTCGTATCTGTTGCCTACTCTAAGCTGTCTTGTTAACTTTGGACACATTTGTGAGTAACTTTCTTCTGCGTAAGTAGGACTCGCGTTAAGGCATTTCAAGCAGCGGTTTCCTAGGCTCTTTCCTTTTAACTGTAAAACCGAGGCTGTAACTTTAGTTAGTGCACTCGTTTAATCGGAGACCGAAACCTACAATGTGTTTTACTTTAACTGTCTAGAGGTAGATTTGGTTTACGGAGAACAGTATCTTAGACGGTCCTCGTATGGGTAAACTGTATTGCGTCCTTCTATTCTGTTTATCTTGTCCCTGTCATTTTGTCTAGAGATAAATTATCATTTGCTGATATGCGTTTCGCGCAGTTTTTTAAAGGTCTCGTCTGGAATCACTGAGTAATCTCCCAGTTCGCTTGCAGCTTTTTTCCTTGTTCATGAGATTAAGTATTTTCAGTTTCTACCGACGTGGGTTTCTCGTGCTACTCCCGCATTATGACGCATTTATTTTTTGTCTGTCTACCTAGCTGAGCGATACACATTCCATCAAACTACGCAATTTGGAATCTTCGGATGAACGTCTAACCACCAGTCCTTTGTATCCATTCAGAGTGCTATTGGGACGTTCAGGCGTTCACATTCCAGAGGAAATATACGACGGAGGTAAATCATCCAACCTGGTGTGTTTACCGTATTCTATCCATCTTAGCGTTGGAGATGAATATGCAAGCTGCACACTTCCCGTCGGGTTTTACGTTCGGCCATCTAGCCCCAGATTTTTCATGTATAGTTATAAACTTGGTGCACCTCAAATTTTAACATCTAATTTGACCACGGAAGCGTGAAAACGTTCTCCAGCAGTCCGCCTCATATTTGCTTGCACACTGGTGAGCAAACTGACGAACCCACCGTTGAGTTCCTAGTTTCTACATCTTGAAGTGCATAACATCAATAATAAATCAGGACACACACCGCAAAGTTAAATAGCATTCAGGCAAAGCGGTGTCAACCAGTTTCATCCTAGGTAAGGGAAAGTGCAGTATTAATTTGCACCCTTGGCAAACTAGTGTTGGTGGACGGATAAATGAAGGTTGAAGCACCATTGTTAGTCATATGCTGATAGTTGCTGCTTCAAGAAGAACGATTTTAATGCAATACGTTCTCGCAGTTTCAACTTGCCCAATGCTGTTCCAGATGCACCTTAGCTGATGCTCATACTCGGTGACAGTAAACAGACACAGCACACCCAACTATTTGTAATGAACTTTGACAAAGGATTACATGCAGACTACGGCGTTACGGTAATCTACTACTGAGGTCTTCTGTTGAAACATCGTTGAGTCCTCGTAGGTGAATAATGGTAGCAATACTCAATCCTCCAATGCTTCGGCATATTTTATGGATTGACATGGCTCTCCAAACCCTATAACTTCCTCCGTATATATCCTATATGGCAAATTTGAGTAGGCCTCCCCTGATCACACGAGTAGTATTTTGTATCGTCCGGTTCATCCAAGTTGAATCCCGCTTTATGGGAATTTGTCTCATAGTCCAACGAGCGGAAATGGTATTATTTGCGTACGGCCCAATGAACTCTATCCTGTTCTCACCTCAGCATGTAAGGGATGGCTTCAAAGATATTACATTTTTCAGGCAAGCCCACTGTGTTATCCGGTCGACCCGTGCACTTTCAAAGCCTGTATGTGCCCCGCTTGTTTTGATGGTGTTAAATGCCAACAAAACGAACAGTCTTCCAACTTGCTCATCCATTTTTGTGTGATCTTTATGTCTTTTCTGCTTGAGCGCTTCGTCTGGTTTGTGCTTTCGATTAGTTTCCTCAGATCACCGGAACATATTTGCAGTTGAGCCGCTGCTAAAACCTCTGTATGAGCGGTTGTTCATTCGATTTTACTCCGACACGGTTATGTGTTTTGTGACCGGTCAGCAATACATGAGTCATTCTCACGTGTCTAGTTCCCATAGACAGGCTCTCACCACGTGATACCATTCTAGGGCCAGACCTGCACCCAGTCTTAGTCAACACATGACCAGCGCCTGTGCGGTTGTATTTTCTTAGTCAGTTGGGCAACTCGCATTTTTTTGTTTACCTATGACATAATCCACAGACAGACATGCACATACTTGCACATGGTTATTGCTAAAGCATAAGAACCATATGTTCATAACAAATAGCACAATTTTTAGGTTATAGGTAAAAAGATGGGGAACGATTGCAGCCTAATCATTAAACTCAACCGTTCAACGCGAAAGTGGCTACACCAATGAAAATACACTTAGGTTGAACTTCAAAGCAGGGTGACATTTGCAAGACAATTATCCTTTCAGCGTTCACTATCCCGGGGACAACCAAACCATTCTAAAGCAACATTCACGCCACCATCACCCACAGCGTTTCCTACCGTTGATTCTATAGGTCACGAAGGCTGCATTCTGGCAGGCGACCACGACATACTTTGACTGGACTAGATTGCTGTCTTCATTTCCATACTGCGGTTCATCACCCCTTCACCTTATTTCGAGAGATTTGGACATCAGCGAAGAGTGTTCATAAAACCGGCATTCGGTTGTGTGAGAGTTTGGTTTATAACTAAAAACATTGACAAATTGATCGACAATAGCACAACGTTACGAGCAAGTCGTAACATTCTACGTTCGGGATTGTTTGCTTTACTCTTTTTTTGCAGATCCTCACGTGTTCCATACACTGCTTTGGACAGAAGCATTAGATTTCATATTTAACACAACAAAAGGATTGCGGTTCATCTATTTTGCTAGCGTGAGCGGAATCTTCCGCGTTTATCCAGGTAAGTCATTCGGTATGTTTTATTTTCTGGTACGTCTTTACAACCGGGTGTCTTAGACCTTGTAAAGTAACTTGTTTGCGTTTACGTTTCGATATCGATTGCTCGTGTGGCTCTAGGTGATTGAACTTTATCTTATCGCAAGAACATTTGCCCGACCAGAACAACCTTTCCACCAGAATGGCCTTGTATGAGCGTTTGGGACTTCTCACCTGCTCTCATGAACTGTCTTCAAAATCACCTTAGCTGAGTTACCTCCAGGATAACGGAACTGTGTATGGTTTTTTTCGCCTGGGATTGTTGCTTCCCATATCATGACGACAGACACCAAGAACACGTCACAAAGCTTATGAATACCCTACAGATAAGGTTCCGTGCAGCAATCCTAACGTGAGGTGAACCAGTTAAAGGTTACTGTGTGAGAGAAAGAACCTTTTGTTAGGGCGCCCATCCTGTTATCTTCCCAAGCCGCTTCCGTCGTGAGAAAGAACAAAAAACGATCGACTCCGTCCTACTTAGCGGAAATGTTCAAAGCGGTCGAGACTTTTTATACCGCTATGCTCATTTGCGACCCTAACCCTTTTTTTCCGGTAACTGTTCTCTTTGATATCTTGGGAATGTTTAATCATTACGCGCCCTATAAATTCCTTGTAATTGTCGCTTTTCGGGCATACGTTTTTGGGCAGAACAAAGCGGTTTCCTTTCTACGCGACTTTTGGGCTTGTCTTGGGGGCATATCACGGGACAGTTGCGGTATTTTTGAGACCGAGATTTCCGTGTAAATTATTACCTGGATGAGAATCTGATTTTATTGAGCGCACCACTATACCGAGCTCGAACCAGCATATCGTTTAGGAGGGTGTACAACACTTTTTCAGTGTAAACGTGTAAGGACTGCGCTACCCAGTTTATCCTTTTATAGTCCTTTTATAATGTTCGAAATATTGTCTGTTTTACGACTATCAATCAGTTGTTTACACCAACGCATTACACCGTTGCCTAACGACCATTGGATGAGGAATGCGCTCTAACTAGTAAACAAGAAGGTTAATAAATGAGACCATATTTCCAAAAATATATCTCTGTCTAAACTCCTGTATTCACCAATGGGATACCCGTACTTTGCAGACAAGCAACTGAGTTGTAAGCAAAAGTAAGGTCTCATTAGAAAGACATTAATCACAACTTTCACTGTTCCACGTTATTAATTACATTTACGTCGCAGACAACTCAGCCAAATGAAAACAGCGTTCCCGCCACTGAGCTTCAGCAGTTACCATCTTTCCTTACACCTCCAGTCGCCGATTCTGTGAGTCGTGAGGGACCTAGCCCCGGAATCGAACCTGACCTACAATGACGTAGCTCTTGATGGATGTCTTCGTTTTTCCGCGCTAGATCATTATATTTGTCTTGCAACTGCCGCCAGTCAGTGTGGTCACACACACCTAGATTGGCCCAATAAGTCATCAGGAGCGTTAATCATCACATCGCTCGAAGATCTAACTTTTTTTGGACGGCTGTTTTCACTTAATTGGACCCGTGAGTTATACTTAGGCTCGTGTGAAAATCGCTCGATTGATGGATTGTCGTCATTTTTCAAAAGTCACCCATATATTCGATATCAAAAGCCGAATGTACGTACGTAACAGTGCAGTGAATGTATACCTTGCCTACGTCGTGTTAGAAATGCTGGTTGTCACGTTATTGGCTGTCAAGCTGAGGAGATCAGAGCAATCCTGGTCTGTTCGGTATTGTGCAGTTTCGGTTTTTTCAGAAAAGCAATGTCTTTCTTGTAGAGTACCCAACAGTGTTTGTATTAACGATTGTTATTGAGCGACAGTCGCATTACGTTTTGATTGGTCCGTTCATTGTCATGCTCTTCGATTCAGTTCGGTTTGTCGAATCTTACACGCATCCAAACAACTCTATTTAATCAGCACAAACAATTTCAATATCGGTTGGTCGCCTCTCTTATTTGGTGGGCGCCGATCAACCACGGTTCCGTTTGCAACAGTTTATGCGTTAGCTCTGATTACTTGAACTTTCCCCATTCATGAAACTGCACCAGTGC
>JTDE01000587.1:36634-49440 GCA_014338405.1 Paragonimus skrjabini miyazakii
GCACCAGTGCGATCTCATTACACTAGTTACCTCTGTTCTTTTTATCGTGCAACCTTGTATGCCCACTGTCAGACTTCTCTCCTACTAGGTAATCATGTTGTGATGCGTCATTCGCTGCTGCATCTTTGACGAATACATTACTCAAGATTTATTTATCTTTCTGTAGCCTTTCCGTGGGACCTTAAAGTTGTGGATGTTTTCGACATCCGGTACACACCATGGTAAGTGTTGATATCATTGTATCTAGTGTATGCATACTTGTGTTTTGGTTGTTGCAATCTAGATATGATTACAAATACTTGGAAAATCATTTCAAGTATGCAAAACCCATATGTTAACCTGAGCACGTTAGTGGTCGTTGTATTGCAGCCAGTAAATTTATTACGGCTACTACGACTACTGAAGTGGAGATGGATTGAAACAAGAACATTATCTTACCAAGTAAAACTACCAGCACAACATCTATTTGAATAAAATTTATTTTCAAGGTTTATTATGATTATATAGAAGTATCTCACTAAACTATTAGCCTGTAGTGTTCCCACCTCAGAACTATGTTATTAATTTCATGCCACCTTGGGTTCTAATTCTTAAAAAACTACCTCACAATCTTCATTCACTTTTTTGGAAACGATGACTTGAGATACTTCCTGCTGGTGTATACCGCGATAGAGAGTTGTTTTGAGGAACTCCACTTGTGGCCTCTGACTAGAATGCCTGACCTACGAGACTACAGGGGATGGAGTATTCTTGGGGACCCCACTCGGAGTCGATGACTGGAGAGTCTAATTCACTTGACAGTAAGAAGCTAATCGAATAAGGAGGTGGAGTGACATATGATTCCCATTACTGTTGGGCACAGTGGATGTTTTTAAAGCTACATTAGGCTTTCGACTGGCATCCACGGTTCATCGACCTTGTTGAATAATGCGCGGCGTTCACGATTGACTGTTGAATAATCAGTGTTCTTTTGTTTGATGGCACCTTCTCCAATTTCCATCGTCCTTATTTAGAAGGCGGCATCGCTGCGGCTGCAAAACGTTCTTCTATATGCTCATAAGGTTGTGTTCCTATATAATGTGACATGCAACCCTGTGAGTGTAATTGCATTCTCGTATGACTGCTATCTTTTGGAGCGTCTGACATGACTTTACCAGCTACGACCGAATTTCTAGTCAGCGTAGGCTTCCAGCTCGTTGCAGTGCATAGGCTCGACACCCACGACACAGTAACAGCGTTGTAGCTTCGGTTTTTGGTCAGATACATTTCATTGCTGTCAGAAAAGATGTGATCTGGTCAGCTCCTATATAAATGTCTTTATTTCATAAGTTTATCTTTGATTTATATGTTTATAAAATCAGTTACTTATCCCAGACTGTTCGGTAATCTGGAAGGTTGATTTCATACAGTCGTCATGTATAGTCGTTGAATGTTCCATCCTTTTTTATATAGGTACATTCAAGGTTCAGCCGTACCAAAGGATCTCTTGATCATGCTCGATACGTAAGTTTAACATCATGGTTATTGTGAAAAACAAGATGGTAAGCTTTCGTTGGAAACGCTGCTCCTCAAGCCAGTGCATTTCCGAAGGCTAATCGGTACTTCTTTGTTAGAGAAAACGAGATAAATCACTCACCACTTGTTAACAAGAAAGCACATGAATATTACTGTTAGAAGATAGGAAGATGAGGGTTAAGTAATGCTCATGAAATTGAATGACTTTTCGTGGTATTGTAATTATGATGTAATGTAATCTTGATCGTTTCAGCCATCGTGATAATGCAAATCCGTACGAATTTTGGTTAATGTTTGAGCATTTCCTTTATAACCCTGAACAGCTGGCTAGTGTGAAAGCTGTAACCGATGTCTGTTAGGTGTTCGTTGGTGGTACATATCGATTTCATGACCTCCTTTGGAAGTTTTCGCGGTATGATATTCTGTCCTGTTTACCAACTCGAAGATTTCAAGTATAGGATGGTATTCGCTAACTTAGGAGACGCTTAGAGATGAACAGGCAACTTTGTGAAGCTTAAGGGTTGCGTATATGAGACGACTGTAAGGGCTGTTACTTTACGGCTGCGAAATTTGGCTACTCGGCGTTAAAGACGTGAACCGTCCACAGGTTTTGATCGTCGATGTCCATGTTTCTTCGCTGACACCGCGTGGCGCCAACGGACAAGCGACAAGTGGGTTAGGAAACGAGTATTTGACGGGGATTGTTAAGCGAGCGGTTTTGTTCATAACTTCATATCACACAGACTTGAATGTTTAGGTCATGCACTAAGAATGATAAGTAGTCGTTGGCCACACCGAATACTTTGTCGGGGCTGCCACCGATCGACGTAAAGCTCAAGGTGATCAGATGGTGATCTGGTGTGGAGAAATGAAGTCGCTCACCAAGGGGTTGACCACTGTAGGTCGGGTTCGCCTCGCTAGCCTCCCGGGATCTCGCGACTCACAGAGTTTGTGGCTGTAGACTTCAGGTGAGATGGGGGGCTAGTCTGGCTAAGTGTTGAATATTACATTGTCTGGTTCAGTTGTTTGTGAAGCAAACGCGCTTAATGATGCTTGGGATTGCAAGCCGTAGAGAAGGTGTGCTGCTGACTACGCCTTACTTTCGCATTTTCGTTAGCTAAGGCTTGCATGTTTCCTCGTTGTTGTGTGGCAGTTAAGCATCATTGGTAACTACTGATATATTGCTGTCTTCGGTGATGTTGAGTAATACATTCTACTGCGTAATAACGAAAAAAAAAACGAACAGTTCTGTTTTTAGCAAGAATAGACACCATTGTTTTTATGTTCAGGTACAGTCCACCTACACTTGCGAGAGTGAGTCGCACTGTTTCGACATGAGAGACTCATATACACTACGTCTGCGTTTGAGGGCTTCTGATATTAAATCGCTTTTGAAATTCAGATGGACGAGTATAGACCCCTTTATCATTGTGGCAACCACAAGAAATTTTTATTCCCTAGTGCTTTTACGATCTAAGGAAAACCTGTGCAATGTCGTCTTTTTTAAAAAAAAATTTCCTTTGATATATTTCTGTCTGTAAAAAAGGTTTCCTGTTTCTTTAATCATATATTTTTATTCGATTTCGGCCTCCTGTAGATGAGTCGTTTAAGTAAATTATGTGACTGCCCGATTGAATGGCCGAACTGAGCTCTATCTTTCTTAATGCTGTATTGAATCGTATAGAACACCGAAAACGTTCATACAAGTGTGGAACATTGTTGGTTTCATCCGACTACCCTTCATCGTAAAGTGGGTTTTGTGCATTACTCTTGTAGGAATACATGTTAACAATAGAGTTTCTCATCTAGTGTGGAAGCTTGTTGTGGATGCGTGAGGCATTAACAACCGTGGTGAGGTTTTATACGCACTCACCTATAAATTGGGTGGAATTATCTGTAAAACCTAAGGTGCAGTTTAAATTTTTTGCATTGAAGAAGTGTTTTTAGTAACAGTTAGAAACAGCAGTCTAATTTTGGTAATACAGTATAATAGCTTCAGAAGTTGTTAGTTTCTGATTACTGTTGAACAGTCGCAGAATTGATTTCTGCTAAATGGAACATTTGAAAACAATGAAGTGGCGTGGACAGACTGGATTAAAATGTTATAGTCATTTTGATTTGTGTTTGTATTATAAACCCGAGTATTGCGAAAATCGTTTGACAGGTAGACGGTGGCCTGTAGGTTCTAACTTTCAAGGGAGCCATTGTAAGGGGCTGTCACAAAGAGAGTTACACATTTTGAGTATCGGCCTTGTTAGTTAGTTTGGCCAGCTTGATTTAGACTATATATCATCCTGTGCGGTATTGTTTAAAGAATTTCCTCCAACATCTGACCTTTCGTTACCCTAATCTTTTCGCCTATCAACTCTCGTGCTGTTTATATTGAACTAGTGTTCACAGTTTATTAGTTAGAGAATGCGTTGACAAGAGGACCTAATTGCGGAAGACGTGACTATCAAACCAATTACAACACAATAGTGCGAATACGATAACTAGGAACTCGGTCGACATAGATTGGGGACTGCGTGTCTTTTATCAGTTACGTATTCGTTGCTTCAAATTGCTAGTTTGACCGTTATTGGGCAGAAGAAGGTTGTGTTCACGCGAACTTCTAGGCGCAGAGATCGGGGTTGCTCGGATGAAGTTTATGCGTACTCAACCTTCTCTGGCTAACAATCAGTCAAATTCGCAATCTGCAGCACTGATTGTGTAACTGATAGAAACATACATTTCGAAAACTGTGTTGATCGGCTTCCTTACTCATTCTGGATGCTGATTTCTTATTTATAATTAGCCCAATGATCAAACAAAAACCAGGTCGTACTCGCTACTGAGTTGTTCACTTGACCGTTTTGTCTTTCCCTTGCAACGACTGTGTGTTTTTGGATTCGGTTACGATTTCATTTAGTGAGATTGCTCCAGGTAACTTGTTACCATTTTTGTGCAGTACAGTGGAAATTGTGGAACGGTTTTCTGACTATGCATTTTACTGAATTTTAAGGAGTGGCAGTATGACTGGGCAGTCGTTGAAGTTGGCGAATGTGTCCGCTCAAAAGCTTGTGATGGACCTGGACGAAAATGACTATTTTGCGGTCACTCATGTGAGTTCAAAGCCTTCAACGATTTCCCAGCTACTGACTGTTGTATTATTCCAACTAACTTCTTTTAACGTGCCGAATGCACGACTGCGTGCATCCAGTGGATCATTGCAGCCAATCGAGTTATTTTCAAAAACTATTTTAGCTACTTATGTCTAGTAAGTAGCCTCTTCTTTTTCCGGAAATCAGGTATTAAAACGGTCGGTTCTCGCACAACTCACCACATGCAGTGACTGACCTCGATCCGATCGTAGCCTCCTTTTGACACTGATCATCCGAAGTATAGTCAAGCGAGTGGGATCTGGATAATCCACAAACTCGGCCTGTTTAATCTCACCACACTGCAAACCACGGTTTTTACCGCATTTTTCACTACGAACGTGAAATTTAGTGGTGTGAAGGTGATCAACTAACTTTTAAACACACTACACTATCTTTTCCACCTATCTCTTCAGGAAAACTTGAGCGGCACCTTTTAGTCGTTTATCTGCTTGAATGAAGCAAGCGGATTCCTAAATTCTTAATGTCATGTTCTTTGATTACTATACGTTGCAAGCCCCGATTTACTTGCCGTTTCTGTTATACATTGGTATAGCACTCAGCGTTACACAGCTGTTTGTGTTCGAAAGATTGACATTTCATTGTTCATTGACGTTTCTGTTAGTTGAAACACGGCACCAACCATATGTTTTAAGTTTTAGTTTTCCATGTACCCAGTTGCGGTTTTTTTTACAATGTGCTTTCATTTTTGCAACAATTTAAGTTGCCATCTTATGTCGTATTTACCTTACTCTCCCTTTCTCAGTTCCCAGAACCAGATCATGACTTGCCGCTCTCCTTGGTCACAATGAACCAAACAGCACCGCCATGTTTTCGTTCATTTGTTCGTGCTACAAGACGAAATAAATTGGTTAGTTTTGTTCTTTAATTTACCCACTTGTCCGCTTTATAGTTGGGTGTATTCGGATCAGACCCTTGGTTAAAATTTTGTTGAGTGTCACTGGCGTTATTCGTAATTACTGTCTGTATCTGTTTTGTAGCGAGTTTTCCGAGAGCTCGGCAACTTGACCGCCAGAGGGTATGCAAAATTTGATAGAGCGTTCGCTATGGCAATCGATATGTTCAATGAGGTAAGTCAGTATGCTACGAAACGTTTTCAAACTACAGTTCATTATCACGTGTACGTATTTATTGATTCTGGTCTCAGTTCATAACTCATAATTATATGTACCTCCTTTCTGCATATTTTATAACTGCCAAGGTTGCATACGAATTCGGTCAACGTTTCACTTGATTTCTGTATCTGGGTTGACCGTCGTTCACACTGAGTTGCACGTTCGTTTTCTGTCTAGGCTTCAAAGTTCCGATGTGCATCACTCGGGCTTTAGTATGAAAAATTTACATTAATTTCACTGACAGTTTGACTCCGCTGGTCGTGTGACCTTTTCTGTTTTTGATACACCTGATGGAACTATCGTTTCAGCCTTTTTGAAGTATCTTTAAGACTGCTAAAGTTAGCTAAAAGCTTTCCTTTTATCTAGCAATTAAAGTATTCTTAGCTGTTTCCGAAGAGAGCTCAACATAACATACTTGCTGGACAAGGAAAAGCGAATTTTTTGTTTAATTTTCTATCAGTTGACCCCATTCTTACTACGAGGTTTGACCTGTTCCAGTTGTTAGAGCCACTTCAATTGTTCGGGTAAACAAATCCGATTCCAAAGTCTTGCACTAAGTCTCTGTAGTGGTACTTCTGTTTAGCGTGCTCAGTTCACTTCTATTCATCCAGTTTTCCGGCCACAACGTTTCGCATGTCCTTATCTGTGAAGAACGGGTTGTATGGACTCATTGACTTACGAGTGATTCCTTGCTGCTGTTTTCGTCACAACGCCACAATGTGAACCTCAATTTGTCAGTTCAAATTACTTGACTCTATGTACAGCGCCCTACGACTCACTTCCCCCTCACTTCTCAAGAAATTCAGTTTAAATCGAAAAACTCCCTAGGCTCCCGAATCTTATGCTTCCGTTGGTCAGGTGCCGTCGCAGTGTTTGCACGAGGTCTAAAGGTAAACATACCTCATGAAGCATCAGTCAGAACACGGAGATGCTTGTTGTCATACACTTAAGGATCATTGTATCGTTTCTGTCCGTTGGCTTTTCCGAAGGCCCACTTTTGCGACTCTGTTCGATTTATACTTGTAAGGTTTTTGAAATCAAGTAGCTTGATTGTTCTGGTTTTCATACCTCGGTGGCTTCCCATAACTTGCTCAACTTCGTCGTGGTCGATAGTCAGTTGTCAACTGAAACAAGCAATTACCGGCATATAAGTTCTATATCTGCATGAGTCAACTCTGACTATTTCGTGTTGCGGGTCGTGCTTATCATCCTGATAATGCATCAGATCTGCATACTTTTGTAACCGTAACTTTTGTATACTTTCAGCGCAGTCACCATCCACAGAAGTGACCACAGCAGTAGACCTCGATAGGCCGGTCAGTAGTGTTCGTCTTATAATATTGTCTCAGAAGCGATTGAATATAATTCATTTTTCTTTTCGAATTGTGATGTTTATCCCCCATGAGCTTTTTTGCCCACTAGACGCATCACACTGGATTCATCAAACCAAGTAATATGTCAACTTTCTCACGCCTATTTGTTTGATGTCTCGTCCTGTTGTGATTGACTCCCAACTTACGTGAGCATGTAACATAGAAGTGAGTTTGTATTCCAAAGGTTGTCTTACACGCAAAAACTTCGCTTTGTTCTTCTGAAGGAAGTACAGCGACCGACGAAATTGTTCAAATGGGACGGTGCGGTAATCAACTTTCTGTCTTAGACGAAGAAACATTAATTTTGTCAAGACAATTTAAACTGGTACATAACTCGTCCGTGTGGTTTGTATGTTGTGATGAGTGGAGTCGCAAGTAGCTAGAAGGATGGTGAAGTTAGAAGTGATGCACACTGTTGGGAATTGACCCCATTTGCATTGTTATCTGCCCATAAAATGTCACGCTCATACGACACTCTTTTCATGCATCCAACTGCATGCATTCTGCGTATTCCAGCTGAACAACAGCACTCGTGCCGATCGGACTAGTGCGCTATGCAACCAAGTTCTGATCGTGATCACGGACAGCGCGTTGGACTTTGACGGGAAGACACTGGATGTGTTGAAAAATAAACCTGAACACGTGAGTTTCATCCACCGGGGTTACTGATGTGTTTTGTTTCTGAGATGTGTGGCTTTCTTTTTCATACTAACCTATCATCTTGTGGCAGTTAAGCATCAGTGTGAACCACTGATGTATTGCTGTCTATGATGATGATGATGATGAACCTATCATCTGGCTAGCCAGCATTGACCAGCTGGACTACGAATGTTCCCGCGCATGTGTCTGCTGGTCTTTCGGCTTAACGCTAGAGACGTGGTATGTGTGTTGAACCAGAAGTAGTTCAGCGCACACCACCTGTGATGACGTTCTTGCACTGGTATCCTTTCGCTTCGGTCAGTGTAACATGCTAATCCAGAAACGGATGTCGTTAACTTTTTGAGTGTGCATGTTAGTTTGGGCTGTGACACAGCCGCCGAATACCGATTCTCTTTAAGGGGGGTCGAATTTTCATTCCCCGCGAAGCATGCCGTCACCAACACCTTAACTGTTGAGCCTGAGGTTGTTGAGAAAGTAATAGTCTTAACAGACAGAATGTTTCTCGAAAGATGAGGCAGTACATCAATAAACGATCTAAGGATGTCTGCAGAAATAATTTCGATTTTATAATCTCATCAGGCTGTTACACTTATAAAAGAAAATAACACTATAAAGGGTTACATGCGAAACTTGGTGTTGGTCCAAAATTCACACCATCTCAATTTAGTGTTTGTGGACGCCGACTGGGTGTTAACTGTCTACGTATCGATCGGGTGAGTCAGCTAATGGCCAAGGTAGTTGAAGTTTTTCTGTCCACACAAGGTTGGATTACGTAATCGAATGGCAATGGTCTCAACGGTGGCTAACATTCGCTGACTAACGAGTTTTGACCGGTTCAGTGGAGCCCTGTGGATAACAGTAAACGATCGATATATGTTGACCTGATGATCGCTGTCAGCCAGATGACCTACAACGGCACTCATGATTGATTTTCTCTCACCTGTCCTGATCCATGTGGGATGATGTTCTATGACTCGTCTGGACAAGTGCCGAGCCGTACGACCCACGTAGTTTGCTGAGCAATGGCAAACGAACGAGTAAATCACCATAGATGAGTTGTGGACCAGCATTTTATCTTTCAGATTCAGAGTAATCAGTGGTGGACTGCTGAATGAGATAATCGGTCTGGTTGCGTTGAACGTTCTCTTAAACGAACTAGTAAGTCGACGGGTCAGTGATTCAGCCAACGTATCCCCTTTGTATGACAGTTGTATAAACATGGGTTTCTTATCAACTGCTTGAACCTTAACTGATGCTTCAAATGCTTTCATATGTTTGGTCACAAAATTATCATGGTAACCATTCTCTTATAGAATGTGGGTCACAAACTGTGGCTCCTGTTCCAAAGCATCTGCTGAGCAGATTTTTCTGGCCCTATCCGCCAAACATTTGACCAGGTTTCGTTTGTATTTTAAGTGCGTAAAACTATAAAAGTTACTGTACTGATCCGACCAAGTAGTCTTCCGATAAACGGAACGTTTCAAACTTCCGTCAGCCCTTCTACTCAGAGAGACGTCCTGGAAATGGAAAGACCTATATGACTCCAATTCCGGGGTGAAACTTATCAGCGGATGTGCACAGTTGAAGTCCTTTAAAATATCAGCTATGTTGACAACTGAATCTGTGGTAGCGAATATATCATCAGCATAACGCCCGCAGAAAATCATTTGATTTATAACAAATCTCAGCACCGTTCGTTCCAACTTGTCCATAAAAATATCTGCCAGTAATGGTTCTAATGGAGACTCCATTATCACTCCATCAATGTGTCCGTAAATATCATCATTAAAAATAAACTGCACGTTGTGGGTACATTTGAGAAGCAGTTCTTTCAAATTCGCTGTTGGCAAGCCGATGGGAATGTTGTCGGTTTCGATAAAATTGCATAAGTAATGTATTGTTTCTACAAGGGCACATTAGTAAACAGGGAAGTTACGTCAAGAGAACACATGATTTCATTGTCGATGCGAATGTCGTGAACTGTATTCACGAATTCGAAGGTATCTCGCAGAATATGAACACAAACTTTCCTCCGAACTGGCTCCAAAGTCTCGCCAGCTATTGTGCTAGGGCGTGATACGGTGAATTCTTCAAAATAGGGCGCAGCGGGTAATTAGGTTTATAAATCTTTGGTAGTCCATAGAGGCGCGAAATAATAGTACCTGTGGGCCTCATTAGTTCATGTTGAGCAGTCGTTATGACTTCTTGGTCTTTCAGTCGTTTCAGGCTGCTCGTTGTCTGCGTCTCTATTACCAATGTTTTATCCTCTTTTTGTGATTTTGTTTAACTTAGTAGTATCTACAAAAATCGCTTGCATTTTGTTTACATAGTCTGATTTGTCCAGCAACACTATTCCAACACCTTCGTCCAGTCGTGTTAATAGTACATCCTGCCGATCCCGAAGTGCACGCAACGCTTCATGATGTCTACCAGTTACTGGTCCTTTCTAATACATGGGACTACGTCGATACTGATAACACAAGCCAACCAGCTCAGCCTTGAACTGTTCTAGTGTTTCCATTGAGATGGCAACTAGTTGACTAGTTTGACAGTAAAAATTTTCAGATTGAACTTCCAGCTCTAGTTGATCACAACAACGACGTAGAATGCAAAATTTCGGCCCTAATGATAGAACTTTTAGTTGCGTAGTATTCAGAGGAACAGAAGAAAAGTTATGGACATACCGTTCAGATTGGGTCGGGAAAGATGTATGCGGTTTCTTGTATACCAGTGTGCAGACAAGTTTCTGTCGTTTCTTCTGTGCTCCTAGAAACCGCATTCGTCCGGACAGAGTGTCACTGAAACGTCACGCTTGCAGTCAGATAGACACCGTGAAGTCGAAGATCACACAGCTGGAGAGGAATATTGCTCAACGAACGCACGTGCTTGATGACTTGCAAGAGGAGGAGCGTTTGTTGTTTGGTGATTTTGTGAGTTCAGTCGTGGATAAACAAGCAGAGAAGAAACGACAGAAACTTGTTTGCACACTGGAAGACAAGAAATCGCATACGTATTTCCCGACCTAAATTTGTTCAACCGCTTCAACTGCCTTGACCTTTAGCTGACTCACCCGACCGATATGTAGGCAGTTAACACCCAGTCGGCGTCCACAAACAAAATTGAGATGGTGTGAACTTTGGACTAACACCAAGTTTCGTTTTTAGTTTTATTTTCCTTGATAACTGTAACAGCCTGATGAGATTATCGAAAGCATATGTTTGCTACACTTCGTATTCTATGACTCAATGGGAATTTTTGAAACAACTTCACAATCTCTTGAGTTTTAGCAAGTTATTGATGAAATAAATACGTATGTCAACATGGTGAATGAGTTTGATAGCAAGCTGAAAATCAAAAGTATTCACACACCATCATTGCTTGCGATGTTTTATGCATCTCTGCCGTGATACAAAGAGTGGAGCTCCGACTGCAACTCATTTTGTTGAAACTAACAGCTTCTTCGGGGTTACATCTGCTTTTTTCATTCAGTCAGTTCACTGGGGTCTGCCACTAACCCGTTTTAATCCCGTATTATTCACAATCCAGAAGTGTAGAAGTGCTTAATAAGACGATTTTGTATTAGTATCAATCATAATCTTGTGTCGACATGCGTTATACTGATCGCACAAACTCTTATTGGTGGGACTGTCCACATGTACACGTTTCTCGGGCAAGCGTGTTATGCTCCAGTCACTCCGCATTCTTTGATGATCCCCCTCGATTCATCAGAGCTTGTGGCACCTCAGTACTAACGATGTCGCACTACCTATTGCACGGTCACACTGATTACTCTTCCCGCTTGTGGCTTCAAACGTCACACGGTGTCAAACGCCTTGAGGTATATAAACTCGAATCTTTGACGTCCGGTGTTTGTCGGTTTTGAAACAAGGATGTTTTGTCGTATAGTATGGGACCGTACCTATTGAAGTGACCAAGTTACGCAAATGTGCTGAAGTTTACAGTTAGTGACACATCTTTTCCTTTTCAGATTCATGTTCTCATATACGCCCTCGGGGAACCCGTGAGCACTTTACAACACTATCAAAGTCAGATATGTCCGTACAGAGGTATGTAATATGTTTTCACTGGATTTCTTTAGTAGTGCTTCCCCGAATATCTGATTGACAACCTTCATATTGACTTCTCGGTTTAACTGCTTCAGTATTGATACCGGTTTACCTCAGTTTCCCCTTCTCGGAGGGAGTGCCTAGAGGTTTGTGAAACTTTTTCATTATAATTAAATCCATTAAGGGCATCAATACATATCGTTATCTTATTCCAACAGAAAACAGACGTTCACAGTTGTTCGTAAGGACTTTGCCGAAGTAGGCTTTTGTTGTAAACCCTCCTAAACGGTACACTGGTTCGATCTCGGTATAGTGGTACGCTCGATAAAATCGGATTCTCGTCCCGGTAATAATTTACACGAAAATCTCGGTCCCGAATAGTACGGCGACTGTTCCCGGAATCGCTCCCAAGGCAAGCCAAAAGACGCGTTCAAAATAAGAAGCTTTGTTCCGCTACCAAACGTGTGCCGGCTAGGACGACAAGTACAGGTTATTTATAGGGCACGTCATGAACACACATCCCCCATCATGAGAAACAGTTAGGACCACACATGTGTATAGCGGTATAAAAAAAGTCTCAACCGATTTTGAACAGTTCTGCTGGTTCGGACTGAGTCGAGTGATTTTTTTCCTTCCTTGTCACGACGGGGGCGCCCTTGGGCCGGTCACATGGTGGGGCGCCCTAACACCTCCCCCCTGAAGACTGTTGGGTTCAGTCGTAGGGCTGCTTGCGAGGATCGACTTGCATGGGCTTGACCGGTTTGCAGCATCTGTTCGTCCGCCGTCTCCACTCCATGGGATACTTGTGCTCATTGTCGTGCCACTGTAACGTCGGTTCTGTCGAATGTTCGGTTTCGTTAGGGTGTTTTTTTTTTTCAAATCGAAAGTGTCCAGCAGTATATCGAGTTGTGCGGCTGG
>JTDE01000587.1:77744-89638 GCA_014338405.1 Paragonimus skrjabini miyazakii
CCTGGAGCTTAAGTTATTGAAGCGTAATAAGGCTCCAGGACCAGACCTTCTCTCTTCTCTTTTCACGGATGGTGGCGAGCGGTTAATATCAGAACCGACAAAGCTCCTCCAGACGATTTGGGAGACTGAAGAACCACCTCGTGATTGATGCCTATCAACAGTAATTCCCGTTTTCAAAAAAGGGACCCGAAGTCTATGTGACAACCACAGAGGCATCAATTTGTTGTCTATTGCGTTCAAGTTACTGACTGGCCTCGTTTTACGTCGGCTCACTAAACCCAGAGAAAGTCAGATATGCGAAGAACAGGCAGGATTCCGATCAGGTCGAGGGTGCGTTGATCAAATTTCTACCCTGGGACGGATCTTGGAACATCTGCACTGTTACAGTCCACCGACAGTCGTGGTCTTTCTGGACCTAAAGGCTGCTTTCGACTCAGTTGCTCGTAACAATCACTGGAGCTGCCTTCTCCGCGAGGGAGTACCAGAGAAATACGTGAATATGTTGAGATCACTGTATGCCCACTCTGTGAGCAGAGTGAGGGTTTATGGACAACTGTTTCGGGCGTTTCTCACTTCTAGAGCTGTTCGTCAGGGGTGTCCGATTTCCCCTTTTCTGTTCAACCTTGTCATGGACGACATTCTGGAAGGTGCGCTTGAGCAGTCCAGTGAACCTGGTGTTGAGTTTCTTCCGGGCGCTAGATTGACCGACCTGAAGTATGCGGACGACATTATCTTACTTAGCCCCTCTGCCGAAGACGTGCAGACTATGCTGGACAAGATGAGTAACCGGGCTGGTTTGTGTGGAATGCGCTTCCCATCGTCAAAGTGTAAAGTGCTGCTTCAAGACTGGCCTACTTCAACTCGTACTTTCCTCATTGCAATTAATCCGCTTGCGACTGTGGACAGTTTCCCGTACTTGGGTAGCACTATCTCGTCAGCCTGTAATATTGTTGATGAGGTTTTAGCAAGGATATGAAAGATACGAGTTGTCCTTGCCAATCTGCGTCGTGTGTGGCGCCGAAAAGACGTCCGGTTGTCGCTGAAAGGAAGGGTGTATAATGCTTATGGTTCAGAAACGTGGTCTGTTCACAAGGAATATATCAACAGGTTTGCTGTGTTTGACCATCGTTGTCTCCGCCAATCGGCCCATATTAAGTGGACTGGTCGCGTGAGCAATGTGGCAGTTCGTCGGTGCGTATTCCGGAACGCTCGGGATGCGCGATCAAATGGTCATCTAATCAAGATGCACAGCTTGTGATGGTTTGGTCACGTACTTCGTATGTTATCTGGTCGTTTGCTGTACCGGGCACTATATACTGAGACGACCAACAGATGTGTGAAACCATATGGTGATCTACCAACAACGTGGTCACGAAATATGGAGATCCTGAGTGTTTCATTGAGCAAAGTAGGTAGGTGTCGCCTGCCTGGATAGGATCCTAGTGATCACTCAAACCGATAGTTAGAGACGCTATCCGAGATGGCGATGTGTCGCAGTCAATGGCGTACCTGTATTCATACCATTTCTAGTTCTTCCGTTTAGTCTTCTTTCAATAGTTTTCAAACTTCCTAGTAACGTTTTTCTCTCGAATATTCCACGTCATTGTTGAGGTGAACGGTGCCCCGAGCCACAGTACCATTTGGTCAGGTTAATGGCTGCTACGATGATGATGATGATGAATTGTGTTGTGGTTGTGACGTCGAAAATCCTTGATCAGTTATCAGCACTCGTTTGCCAGGTTGTCAGTTGAGTTCACCGTCTTTAATCCAGCTGAGAACGTTTGATCAAAAAGTCGTCTGTCAAGTCAGCATTTTACCTACCTTCTGCTGGGATGATTGTACCACTCGTGCACTAATCAAATATGCGTTACTGAGCGCTTAGGTGCGGTAACTGTATCTTACCAAATATGTTATCCATCTGCTTGTCAGAAAATCACGCTAACCAATGGTTAACCTACGTTCTGGACAAAGTTAAGCACACATGTGAACCACTGGTACACTGTTGCCGATGAAGCCGAAACGAGAATGCTTTTATACTACTGGGGCATCCGTTTTATTTATGTTAATCGGAAATCCACATTTAGGTTGAATTTTCTGCCACGGACAAGAAAGTAATCTTCTGAATACCTTTTTTATTTCCCCATCCACCAGACATTCAGAAGTATTGAAATTTCATTTTCATATTGTTAACCTTACTAATCTTATTCTTCTATGTCTGTTCCATGTTCCGTTTCAAGAACCCGAACCGGTGAGCGTGGTGGTTAATTCATCATACCTGTTAAATGAGACCGACATGGAGAGAGAACTCGGTTCCGAATCAACCTCACTATCGGTAGGTATGAGACCAACAATATGAAGATTTGGTTTATCAGGATCGAACTGATTTATTTTCAGATTTAGAAACGAATGACCTGAACGTGACGGACACGTTAACTCTCAATGCTTCGATACAGACTTCACAACCAATTCCGGTTACAGTGTTCAAAGGGATAGAAATACCCGAAACTCCAACGCCTTTTAAAGTTGGGGGTGAGTCTATTTAAACCGTTCACGTTTATGTTGTGTATATTTGTGGTAACAGTTGATCTGTTTGTAACCTCCAGTCTATATAAACAGAGCAGCTTTTCAATGGTTTCGTCAAATCTAGAGTTTGGGTGAATGGTTTGTCATCGGTAGTCTGCTGTTTTTGTTTTCACCGTCATCTTGTTTTTCAGTACCGTAATTCGTGGATCGTGCGCAATTGATTGGGGTCCAGAATAATTCGTTGGGATGTAGCTGGGCTCCAACCAGCTGGAGGGTTCAGACATCCCACGTATTCAGTTGACTCACTGTAACATTGGAAACACACTAGAGAGGGACCGAAGTGATTTCATTTTGGACGGGGAGGTGGGGTGATGTAGGCCACATTTTTGCTTTCCGCTAACCCCCGTTGAAAAGTCAGACATGCTGCCCGTCAACATTACCCGTTTTGACCTACTGGAAAGGCGCGTTCGCCTCACTGAGTATGGACCTGCACATTCGTTTAAATGCTCTGGTTTCCTGAGCAAATATATGAACCTACTGTCGGTACTCCATTCTCATACTTCGACCCACATTAGGGTCCGTTGATTTAGTGTCAGAGGTTGTTGACCGGCTATTGCACCTAAGGAACCACATTGACAGCGGTGACGATAGAAGACATGGAATAGTTGCTTGTATCTCCTGAGCTAGAGCGATCTTAATTAATCTAGGACTTCTACGGAGTCAAAGGCTGCTCTTTGCGGATTTATCGGTCACGCATAAACGAACACTAAGAGTGGTGTTACTCTGTTACTGCGAAGCATGACCGCCAAGAGTATGAGACGTAACTCGTGTTCACCTGCCTGGCTATCACTGGATGGGTGCAATCACTTGTAGCGGGTGGCACCGACAAGTGAGATTAGCTTGTGAATACTTAGTAACGGTAGTCAGAGTTTGATGTCTTGGGCCACATGCCAACTATTCCGACTGGTTGTCTGTCATCCCGAGCACTTTTTGCCAGGGTCTCAACCGGATGATGTAAAGCGCTGGCTGAACGAATAAAAATGACACATCTGAAATCGGTTATCCAAGGGCTTGTTATGCTCGTCTCCAGGCCTGCGGCCTTTGCACCTCACAAAATCAATGGTTGGAAACTGTAAGAAAGATTATGGCTAATTTGTTTGTGGATGCCATCGGTGTTTGATTCAGATGCTCTTGAGGCTTGTACAGGTAATGACACGGAGGAATGGGAGTCACATATAGGCTTTCTTACAGCTGATTATTTGCCAGATGCAGATATCTTGTTGAACAATTGAGCTTGGACAGTGTTTTTTACCACTCAGATTTCGTCTTTCCCTTCATTTACCCCCTCTTCATGGCTTGTTCTTCTTCTGGTTGCATTTAATTTTAGCTTCAGTATGAGCCACCGAATTATTGTTGTCAATGATTATATTGCGAAGAATAATTCAAAACAGCCCCTTCTTTATTACTAAGACATTTTAAGGCCGGACACTTGTTTGTTGTAACGATTTTTGTTGTAACAACTTACATTGTAGTGGAGCTGTCCCATAACCGAGAGGAATACAGAGTGAAGTGTGATCACTTTTGAGTATTGCGAGTTCATTTCGTATTTCATAGCAAAGTCACCACCTTGGTAGTCTAGTGATTCTAATTTTTGCATCGCTCTACGTTTTTTCACCTGGTTTGTCTGCAAAATTTTTGATTCTCCTACTACAAGGCTGCATACTTATTTGTTAAATATGTACACTTTTTCAGTGAATGGGTGTGATTTTCTTCAAGTTGTTAGATCAACATACCGTTAAACAGAGAAGTCGGTTAGAAATTCTGGCAGCTTAGTAACAGAGAACGATACGGCAACGTTTTCACGAATAATGACTATGCGTAGAAAACCATCGTTTTGTGAACGAGCAAGGCAGAAAGTAGTCCACGTGAACGTTGTGGATACTGATTCGTAAGCAGTATGAAGCAAGATGCTAATAGTATATCTGCTGTTATAGAAATGGTTGTGATAAAACTCATAGTAGCAGTCAATACAATAAATTGTCTACTTTTATGTGGCTGCTTCTTTAGCATTATCCACTTAAGCTGTTATATTTCTTTTTCATGGGCTGGAATCGATCAGCTATTTGGAACCAATTGTTTGTAAAGACCTCTTTCTACTCTCTCTGGTGTGTGTTCGTTCCTTTGCAGGTCAATCACAAACAGGTGACCGTTTTCAGCCTATGAAAAATGAAGGCGCAACAGCCGAGGGGAACCTCATAAAACCTATAGAAGCGTGTTATTATTCTTCCAGTCGTGCCATACCATGGGATCAGATAACTCTCTTGATCGTTTATCGCAGTTAACGTATGTACTATTTCGCTCACACCTACCATATTCAGGGAAGGTAGAAGGATATTTTGTAACCGGTACTATTCAACCGCCTTAGTTGAATCTCTATAATATTTTCTCGCTCAGTTTTAAAACGTAAAACATTCAAGCCGAACTAATTACACGTATTGGGCGTGGATGTGATTATTTATTGAATAATATCAGTACCTTGTTCACCAACCCTAGATTTCATGCCGTCGAGATTGGCAGGATTAGACCATGCGTAAAGACTCTTACAAAACATACTTATCACCATCATACTTAACAAGTTGTTTAGACATTTCGACAACATACGTATTTCCAGTTGAACATCACTCACAATTGATCGCAGCTGTCGTATTTCCATAGACGTTTCAGTCGGTCCCTTTACATAAAGGACCGACTGGAAAGTCTATTGGAATGTGACAGCTGCGATCAATTGCGAATGATGTTCAATTTGAAATTTACGACCTCCTCGACTGCTCATCAGTAACATACGTACTCTTGAAAACTCGGGATCGCTAACAGTTGTTTTCGGTCATTCTCACTGGGAATATACAGTTACAAGCGATTTATTGAACTTTTGTATAAAACTGTAATGGAGTCACATGGAATAGTACATATGTAACTGTGTATGTCTGATAAAAATGCTCGAGAACAGTTGTTTGCAATCTTGACTTTTTATGAATAATATAATGATAATGCGACAAAACGAACATTCATTTTAAAAGTTCATGTTCAAATTGTAACCTACTCACGTTTCTGCGTAATGGTGAGAAAGTTGAGCTTTTCTCAGCAATGGCAGCAACTTTGTTACAAACACGGAATACACTGAATCATTGCAAAGTTGGAGAAAGTGCACGATACGGTCAACAATTCAGCGCCATCCCATTTGCATACTTAGTTGCGCAAGTGTGGTAGCTGGGGATGACTCTCTCCTATATTTAGTTTCAGCTTAGATTTGTTTGCTTCCTATTCACCTCTAGGTTCTATGGTATGTTCTTTTAGCCGCCTCATTCAAACTATCCAATGAGATAATTGTCAGGTATCGGCTTAACTGTCGCCATCAGCTACCACTACTCTGGCGTTAGTCAAAAATTGATCGGTGTGATCTCTGAATCCTGCCGATTGTTAATCTCTACATGATTACACAACGTCCTTTCATTGTGTACGATGTGTGGTATTTAGCTACTCAGTTTGTTGACGACTGAACCCTGTTGAAACAGTGTTATTTTGAGAGTGTTCCGTCATTGACACGACCTTTGCCTGGTAGTTCTAGTCATCTTGAAGAGTGATATGCTGGTGAATATGTTTTCATTGTTTTGTCTTCCCGTTAATGCACTTATTTTTGATGTATACAAAGCTGTTTCAACATTGGAGGTGGCAATATCAGATGTCCGAGTGAAACCACTAACCAGGGCTGAAACTTGATAGTGAGTCATCGACGCTACGCGGCCCTCATGAGAAACAGCGACAGTATAGTTAACTCAAGGGAGGTTTCCATGTTGTGCTAAACTGATCTCCATAATCAAATATGAAAATACATAGACTGTCACAAATGGTTACATAATCCATGCTTTCGTCTTTGGGTTATTGCATTTTCGACAACGTTGAGAATACATATAAAACTGAATATCTGATCTTTGAAATTATTGTGAAACCTAGCCGGCTTAAAACGTTTCCTATGTTTAGTGGGAACGTCATACGATTAATTTTTAGGCTTGTTTGCTTTATAGTGGAATTCGACCGTTCATACCGCACTGACTCTGTCAGTTTTGGCTACCCATTTCCGACAGATAGCGCCACTGTGCGCTGTTAGCTTGTCAAAAGTTGACCTAGAGGAGGTCAGTCCAGCGTGTGAATTGGGGACACACAAATGTACATCTTAAACTTGGCAGTATTAGGGAGCTCTCGGTTTTTCTGATTGGCGCCAAAATTGCATATCTCTGTTTACAAAAGTTCGTCGATGCAAACTGAAATCACAGTTGATGCTGAAGTTTGTTTCCATTCAGTTACGCCCGTTTTTCTTTCGACATTTTACAGTTTCAGTGTTATTTATTATTAAGTGTAGTGCCTATGGGTATTTGATATCATCAGTATGAAGAAGGAGGGGTAAACATTCTGCAGTGAACCTGACTCTCGTTCTTCTCTTTTCTAACTCATGCAGCAGTTGTTGCCTGTATATCGACAAAACCAGCGATCTTCACGGTGTTCACTCCAACTCCTATAGGGACGGTCTTTCATCCTTGATAGGTATACTCACCATCAGAGGTGCATTGAGTATGTCCATTCACACCATTTATATGGTATCAGACGTTATATTTTGCAATATGGGTGCCGTACACGTGTGTTAGAGGGTCCATACTTGGTTCGCACGACCAATTCGGTTTGTTACTTTTACATCCTATTCAAAAAATTTTCAACCTACCCTACAGTGACATTGTGAACACCTTGACGCTGGTTGCCAAACCAATGTCTTGGCCTGCGTAACCTCCAAGTTTCTATGCTTTGCAATAGCGCTATTTCCTAGGAATTACAAACCTCAGAGTGATCTGGACTGATCATTTAAAATAACTCATTGTTTCCAATACATCTCACTGAAAACGATATACTGACTTCAGGTCATTTACACCATACCTTTCCAAGTTTCAAGTGTCTCAATGTCAATTTAAGATGTCCCAGGTAACTAGATCTAAGCAAACTAACTTGGTTTGCTCTGTGCAGCTGATGGGACTACGTCCTGTCACCCTGTCAAAAGAAGCCAATCCC
This sequence comes from Paragonimus skrjabini miyazakii, assembly GCA_014338405.1. NCBI lineage: Eukaryota > Metazoa > Platyhelminthes > Trematoda > Plagiorchiida > Troglotrematidae > Paragonimus > Paragonimus skrjabini miyazakii. Next base: position 85,383 of record JTDE01000587.1, read on the forward strand.
TGTGTTTTTCAATCTATCCGTGTGTAGAGTAGCCATGCAACTTCGTTCGCCGTTGAAACCCATCTAACCGATTTAGAACAACTTAAATTTACATCTTGAACTTGAAAAGATATTGTTGAGTCCATTTCTTTTCGTCCAAAACCGTCTGCTTACTCGAGAAAACGATTTTATCCAATCAGAATGAGCGGAACTGTCCAGAACGGTCGAACGGTAACCTTGGCCATTTTTAACCTATCCGGCCTTTATTCCGCTATGTTCATTGGTGGATTAATAACCTTAACTATTATTTTCGATAACTGTCCTTTGATTTTCTTTTTTGCGAATGTTTGTAGATGGCTGTGCATCACATAAGTACCTTGTAATGTTCTCATTGTCGCATACGTTATTGAAGCAGAACAAAGCTGCTTTTTGCACCCGTCTTTTGGTTGGTCGTGGGAGCAATGACGGGAACAATAGCGTTATTTTCAGGATCAGGATTTCCTGTGTTAATGTGTATGAGGAGGAGAATCCGTTTTCTGTCAAGCTCATTACTATGTCGTCGAAAACCAGCGTATTCTTTCGAGGGCGTACAACATATATAGAGTACACCTTATGCATTTCAACCAACATTTTTCACAACCTGCTTCCATGGATGGACTGAGTTGAGGTCCCTTCTTAAGCGTCCCTGTGCAGAGGCTACAAGCAAATGGTAAGACTATTCATGGTTTGATTATTCTAACCTTTGGTCACTCATCAGCAATATTCACAGCAGGTTCAGTGAAGTTGGTGATCTCAGACCCTTGTCATGAGACTACCGATTGGAATCAGCAGGAATACCAGTGTTTACTATAGAAACCATAGTTATTGTTGAGACTTATTCATCACTAAAATTATTCGACTTTTACTGTGACGATTCATTCCGTGAACTATTGGCCAACACACAACGGTTTGATCTATGAACGCGCGGTACGCCGCCTCCAGCGATGCTAGCACTAGTGGATCCTGTGCCATTCATTCATTATCTTGTTCAACGTTTGACATTCCTCTTAGCCACACCCATTACCACAACACACGCATGTTCTGTTACACAACTCAACGTGACGCAGCACACCAAACTACAAGATCGCATGGAACACACATTAGTTAACCTTCCATAAAAGAACCCTGACTTTAAGGTATTTTCTGTCTTCTTCTCTTGTAGTGCCTGGAATTAGCTTCGTTCGCCAAATCGGTACGAACCTGAACGCCACCACTCACATTTCTTGCCGTGTATGAATTCCTACATCTTATTGTCGTACTGTGTAAAGCGTTAGTCGTTTGAACCATAGGGACGTTGAGTTAGAGATATAAACCGTGCTGTTTACGACCCCAAGGGCGACGGTTTAGAGAAACGTCTACTGACTATCTAAAAAAATCAGTGCTACCTGATGTGTTGATTCGTGAATGCAGATATTGAGGCCACCGAGTCAACTTGTTGAAGGCACAGCGACGAGAAGGTTTGGCGTATTGCTTGTTCTGTTTGGCCACATTGGCTAGGGCGCTTCTTGTAGTAGTATACTGGGCTGGCAGATATGGTTGAGAAATGATGAAGGACAATGGTGCAAGTTGAAGCGGCATAACTTCTCGATGAGATGGTGGTGGACATCGAACCAGGTTTGCAAAGGGTACGGTTGGAATTTTCAGTTTTGGTTAAATCGCGCTTAGACTTTACACTTGTGATTAACACATGGAAAATGAAACAGCTTAGCACGACTGGTCTGTAAACCGGGCTGATCAGTTTAGGTGCCGGATAAAAAAATTCATCGTGCACACCAGTGTAGGAGCTGGGTAAAAGTTGACCTGGATTACCACAATACACAATAATAACGCTAAATAACGGTGTTTGACTGCCACATTGAACAAACTAAGTTTATGTGACTTACAGCATTGAATGCACATGTATGGTTGGTTAAAAACTGAGTAACGAATACACACCAGATAATTGAGGTAAGGTAGAACCAAAATAAAGCTTTTACGAGTGGTATATAAGAAATGCGAATAGCTAGTGCAAGAACAATCAACTCGCATGCAGGAGTACTCCAATCCAGAGGGTCCTTCGGTTTGGTAATACAGACGAACCAACTAGGACGTACTTCGCGCAGCGATGGGAGTGTCGTCCGTGGATCTGAAACCCCACTGTAGTCTCTGTTTGCAGTTTTGAGATGTTACTTAATTTGGTTTTAGTGATCGCATACAGATAGGTTCACATTTTGCTTTTGGAGTCGTCTGGTTGTTGATGTGCTGCGTTGTTTGGTTGTAGCAGAATCTGCGCATGCGCTGCCGCATTGTTCATGGTTTGGCTCAGTGTCGAACAGTGAACAAAGCAATATTCGGATAATTACCTCTGCCGATGGTGGTGGAAGTGGGGTGACCGACCTTGTCAGGCGTCGTGTGTCGGGCGTTCAACAAAAATACACGGTAGATTTTGTGAGTCACCTTATCTTTTGGAATTTAGGACAAGAGGTTATAACAGTCGAACCTTGCTGAGCTGTCTAACACAACAGACTGGAACGGTATGTATATTGGAATTGCCTAGGTTAATTAACGAACACATGAAGGGCTGCATTTGAGGCGCAGAAGTTGTTTCAACGTGATGCTCTGGGCGACTAACGAACGACCGGTTGGTGTAACATTGGGTCAGTCAAAACGCACAATACAGAAAATACAATCGAATAAATTAAGCCACAAAGACGTTTTTATGTTTTCGCAATGCACCTAGCGTATCGAAAGACCCATGTTTCTTGCGTTTTTATCACTTTCCGGACATGTAGAGAATGATATACGACTGCTTCATTTCAGTTTATGCAACCACCTTGTATTCTGACTGGTTCATCTCACAATTCTACTTCGTGTTTCTCTCTTGTGTTCTACTTAGTAATGGGTCTCACACTGGAACCGGATTTCTTTCCGCACTTGCTCCGGCAAGTGCCGGAGTGTTCTGAGAATTCCTCGAAGGTTTGCTATCTACTTGAGGATGCTGCCTACATTGTAGCAGTGAATGACGATTCTCTCAGCTCACAAGTGAGTACATTAACATTAGCTAGTACAAATCTTTCAACGTGCCAACCGGGTATGCATCCCTTACGTATTCATCAACAGTAAACAACCTTTTAAAGGGATATCTGCAAGTCATGGTATTTTCTGTCTATTAGTGAAACCCTACTTGTATCCGTGACTTGTCCCTGTCACCATACTACATAATGGAAATCATTTCTAGATTGTTGGTAAAATCTCCCGCGTAAGAGTACTTCTTAATGGTACTTCCAAGCGAAGTCATCTCCTGATGTTAAGTTAGAACCATATATGAGGGGGCCACAATTCGGATTTATATGATCGTAAACCTACACGCCCTCAACTTGTTTTTCGTTAATTATGACCATTTAGCTGATTGTATCGGTGTGCAGTTGAATCCTAATCTGCACCTTGGAGAACTAACACCAGTATGCTGGGTTAGGAGTTGCATATGACATCTTATGTCAAAGCATGTCTACAAATTGTATAAGGGTGAAAGTCAAACAAAAAGACTCTTATTCCACCTGTTAATTGATTGTTTCCATCTTTGTCATCTTTGCATGCACACAAACAAACACATCTTAGGTGGATATGGAAAAGTTGTCAGATATAGTTTTAGATATACTATAGGTTTTTCCATTCAGCACAACAAAGTATGAAGTAGATTTCAGAATTCTATTGCTGAAATCTTCAAAATGTCGGGATGTGAATTTTTCATCCTAAAAATCAGTCAGTAGACTATGTACCTAATTGGTATTCCTTATTTGTATGGATGTTCAACTCTTGGTAAGAGGAGTTGATCAGCTCACATCATTGAACTCACTTTCAGCGTTCGACTTCCCATTTTCTTTGTCTCTGGACGAGTGTTTCTGCTTCTATTATTTGTACGTTTCTTCCGTCATGTTTTGCAATTTTGCGTATGCGCCGTTTTCTTATGTACTCATTTGTAAAGTGTGTTGTTCTGTGTGACCTATTTTTCCCCAGACAATTCAGCCAGAAATTTTCCAGTAAAATACATTAGTTATTCACATCCACACTCAGAGAGCGTCAGTTCTACTTCATATTCTCAGCTGTAATTGCAATCAACAAACAAATGCCAGTGAGAAAGGGAACACATCAGAGAAGAACAGGCAGGGTTTCGTCCTGGCCGGGGATGTATAGATCATATTTTTACCCTTCGTCAAACTTTGGAGCAGCGTCATGTATACCGCCGGCCAACAATTACC
>JTDE01000587.1:90722-110205 GCA_014338405.1 Paragonimus skrjabini miyazakii
CTGTCTTGCTGATGATGCCTTACTTTCACTCACAGCTTGGTTGTTTGTTTGCAAGGTGTAGGTGCCTTGATGTTGTATGTTTGAATGTAGACGTAGCTATTTTTAGGGGTTAGGTCCCCTACCCTTTCCCTTTTTTTTTCTTCCTTAACAGGGTTTGTTTCTTTTTCTTCGTGGTTGTGTGACCGTTAAGCATCAGTGTGAACCACTGATGTATTGCTGTCTGTGATGATGATGATGATTATGAGAAAGGGAACCTTTCATAACTCCATGTTGGTATAACAAAATCGAAAGACCTATTTTACCGGATATTAGCCTCATTTCACTTGTTCTCACCATGTGCAGTATATAACAATAGTGAAGTGCAAACAGTGTACTAACCAAACAAAGCTAGCACATCAAGTCTATGTGCATACTGGCCTGTCGCTGATCGAGACCGTGACAAGTGGAGGTTCAAGGTTGATGGCATTTGCACACAAAGTTCTGACATGGAGTGTCTTCTGGATGCATGGCTTGAGGTGACCATCCAATATATGAAAAACGTTTATCATGACCGGTTTTCAGAGGACATTTGAAGACCGAAGAAGTCGGCTGGTACTATCCGGTGGAGTCATACCGGGTCACGCTGTGTATTGAGTCCTGATTACTTTGAGACGCATTCTCCCATCCCAAACCGAACTGAGGTGCTTGCCGCTGTCGAACGCTTTGTTGCACTTATTATACCGTGGAAAACTTCCCGCCTTTCCACTTAAACTGGTTATGAGTTCTTCATCGAACTCGTTTTTCCATTCTCGATTAAGACTACCTTCTCTTGCATTTTTATTCCGATGATGACATATGGTTGTTGAGACCTCTCAAGTGTAAACGCACTTCAGTGACCTGTGCGGCCAATTGGAAAAGCTAATTCTCACATATGAAGACAGCTATAGCTAGTTTATTGTGTATTCCCCACGCCGTTTTCTGAATGCTGTAATCTGGTAAAGATGCATCCTCCGCATTGATCACCATTAATTCCTCAGGAAACTGAGGGATGCGTGATCAGTTGGTCAACTACTCATGGTGCACAGATTACGATAGTTGGGTCACGTACTCCGTATGTCATCTGATCGTTTACCGTACCGGGCGCTATATACTGAGACGACCAACAGGTGTGTGAAACCACATGGTGGTCAAGCAACAACGTGGTTACTAAATATGAAGATCCTGAGTGTTTCATTGAGCAAAATGGGTAGGTGTTGCCTGCCTGGATGGGGTCCTAGTGATCACTCAACCCGCTGGTTAGAGACGCTATCCGAGATGGCGGTGTGTCGCAGTCAATGACGCTCCTGCATCCATACCATTTCTAGCTCTTTTTCTTGGAATTTTTTTAATAATTTTCAAACTTCTTAGTGACGTTTTCTTCTAAGATATTCCACGTCACCGTTGTGGTGAGCGTTGGCCCGAGCCACATTACCTTTTGTTCAGGGGCATGGCTGTTATGATGACGATGATGATGACTGGGGGCATTGTTCACTAAAATTGACACGTTCTTCGGTTGATTCAGTGCACATGAAGTGGCGGAAGGGACATTTGAGCAAACACCACCATCACACCCACTGTTGATGACCAAACACTCTGTTTATTGAGATACGTGGTGAAGTATTACTATCATTTACAATCTCAATACGCTTTTTGGAGAATTATGTTTAGTATGGTACGGAATCACAAATCCGTGCTAATGGTACTTGTGTAAATATCTGTCGTTATTGAGCGGTTTCCTTAGTGCAGCTAAGGGATAAGTGGATGCCTCTTCATCCACTACTTCGTGTGATTCGCCCATCTTCAGTGATCCTGTTTAAGGGCTGATTAACCTTAGTTGACCGTAGCTGAAAATCAACCTTCCGGGTGCATTATGATTCTGTTCAGGCTGTCCTCACAGTGAGCAGTGTTTAAGTTTAAAAAGATCGTGATGTTTAGGCATCCATGTTCCATAAACTTGAGTGTTGTCATTTTTAGATTGTGAGGAAACCTGCTGGAACTATGCTGTCGTGAGTGACCTCACCCAAAATTAGATGGTTAATCTAGTTACAGAATGCGTGGCAAGTGTAGCTCATCAACGTATCTGGTCACTTGCCGTGATCCTTAAATACTTTCTAGTATTTTACGAAGGGATCGCTTTTTTGTTGAGTTTCTAGTGCCTTCTTATTTCAAACACAGTATCTGTTATTTATAACTTGTGAATGGTTGTGCGCTGTCAGTTTCGTTTACTTTGCCAGTTAGCATGTTAACGTTTCTATCTATTTTCATTATCAGATTGGACGGTTTCTGGGCTACATGGATCCCCCTTTGATGCACGCTCTGTTAGAAAATCATGTCTACGATGTGTAAGTTCAACTTAGTAAACGAAAATAGGTTCACTGCGACGTTGTAAAATCAAGTGGGTGAACACCGGCTTTCTGAGACCGTTGGATGGATTTATCGATCAGATTAATTACAGTGGTTGCCCACTCGATTGGTGATTTTTCTGTTTTTCCCCCACGTCCCCCCTCTTATTGTTTTGATGTAATAGTAGACACAGTTCGTCTGAACAAACTGTGCTTTTTTATGTGTTACTTACTGAGAACCGTTTACAACTTTCTCAGTCAGGCACGCAGTTTGTGTTATCGTCTTCAAAATATTACAAAAGACTCGATTGTTGAAGCTCGTCGGTAGTGATTTTTGTTGTAAGCAGGTTTTGCACTCGGGTGTTTATTTTTACAAAGCAATCTTATGGTCACTTGCACCATTAATCCTTTGTAAGTTTAATAACCTGTCAGTTACAGATGCTAAATCCTTATATTCAGTTAGTTGATATCAAAAGAATAGAGTGCTGGGTGTGGACCTTTTGGTAATACATATTATAAAGTCGCGTTAAAGTATAAAATCTAACAGTAAACTTGATGGATTTACGTGTAACGAGAAGTGTGTTATCATTTGTGGTCAGTTTTACTTTGATTCTATGAATAACTTTGAATCAGTGTTCATGAGCAAGTGCTACACGCTGTTTAGGCTACGTAGTCCGACGGAGTGCCTTCACACCACACATTGTTCTGTGTGGCTGCTGGTGGTTGGAAGAAACCTTAGAACCGCCAAGGGATGGTGTGGTCACGGGTTGTGAAAGCCTTGACTGTTACGCTGTGCAAGCTTGGTAGGTGCCGTTTGCATGATTTGGGAAGTTCGCGATCACCCTTGGTTGGAATCACTCTCTGGCATTACAGTATATCGCAGTCAGTGGTGAAGCTGTATTCCTTCAGGTGAAAATCATTTGTTTTCGTCCATTTATCTTTTTCTCCGCCATGCTCATCTACATACTGTGCTACATTGTAGACCATTGTAAAAACCAACGGCAACCTGAGCCATTGTAACGATGGGTACACCTCAAAACAGAAAATGTCGATGATTAGGATGACGACGACGACCACGTTGATAGTGATGATGATGATAGCGAGATACTATGTGGATAGCAGTGACTGTAGAGTTGTTGGCATCCAGACTCATTGACTGTGTCGGACGTTCGTCGTAAAAACACAGCTGCATTTGTAATTCCCGTTATCCACTGAAATTTGGGGCGGAAGGTTATCTACGTCCAACTACGTTGAAATGTTGGATGTAGCAAGTCAGCTGGACACGTACGCAACAATGTAAACAGGTTACTTGACACATATATGGTATTGATTTTAAGAAGATCGTTTAGGTAATTAGAGGACGGTTGGTCGAACGAGGTAAATAAGGAATGTGTGAACTCAAATTATCACTCGTAGAGGGCCAGCCATATTCAGTTGTGAGTACTGTTGAGGTTACCGTGTCGTATCGGATGGGGATACGGTTGCCGTCTCGCCTACTCCAATCGATGATCCTACGATTGGGACTTCTCTTAAGAAATCATTGAACCGGCTAAACTATGTTTTAGGTACCGGTGTTTAGTCAGAGATTTGGCTGTTTCTAATCACATAATAATGGGTCAGTCAGCTTGATTATAATAATTTTGCAGTTCAACGTAATTTAAATATAACAACCTATTTTTCATTTGTTTGACACGTGGGAAACACCTTGAAAATCTTCAATACTGTCCACGTGAATCTCACATTCAGTTAGATGAACAAGAATGACTCTGTCTGTTTAATTATATTTTAGTCAGCCTGCCTAATGTCGCATGATCATTTATCATCATTTAGTCGTGTACTGAATACGAGACAATTTGACCACCACTTGCTTAGAAATATTAAACCTACTGTCCATCAGTGGATATTAAAATAGCGTGGAAAAACACTTCTTTTATACTGGTCACACCTCAACACATGACGATGTGTACGGTACGTTCGCTCGTTTTGAATTGCATGACGGTCCGTTATCACCAGTATTACCAGATGGCCACTGGCTTTAGCCGTTGTTCGCATCACCTGCTTGCTTTCTAAATTCAAGTAATGAAATGGAATAAAGAGTAAGGTATGGGACCACATGACTAACCAGCTCATTAATCCAGCCTAGTCCGCGAGCAGTTAACGGTCCAATGACTGTCTTTCCGCAACGGTAACTGTATTTTGCAATTTGGTAGTACTTGGAGATTCAAAGTGATGTAGAACATGTGGGCGGAACGATTAACAATATTTGCGGAACACTGTTCGCATCAGGTGTACCTTGATAATTTCCTTACCTCATGCTGATATATTGTGGTCACAGGTCATAAAACCACTTATTTGAGCACACTCGGCTCATCTCTGAATTCACTGATGGGAGCATCTGTTGATACGTTCATTGTACTAAACGTTACTCTGACCAACCGTGTTCCGCTGAAATCTTCCTATTCTATCCATTTTGAACGGACATTTGCATGCAGAATCATCGAGCGCGATACAGAAGTGGTTAGCGTCCGTAGGTGTTCTGTTACGTTGATAGGAGGACAGCGCTGTTCGCTGTATTTGTTTGGATTACATATTGTTCAGAGTACTGCTAACGAAATTGAGGTGGCGCTGTCAACTGAAACTGTTGATTTGTCCATCATATGGGCACGCCAACCTGGTCGCCCGTAGCACATCCATGCTGCCTGGCACAAATTGAGATGAGGATCTTGCTTTGAGAACAGTTTAGTGACAAATCTGCTTGTCTTGTTATTATCATCATCATAAGATTATTTTGATGTGAGATTGGCTCCATACTGTCTTAAATTCTGAACGGATTTAATGCTAGTTCACTCTCAGTACAGTTTCTATTTTTTTCATGTTGTGAATGGCCTGATGATCAATCACGCAGGATAGGCTGTATTTGCCTATTTTTCTGTTCACCTTAAATATCATTTTTAACTGTTTTTTTCAAACTGTTCTACAAAGCTGGATGAAACAATGAGCACTGATTTTACACATCGCCCTCTTTTTGTTCTGCTTTGTTATCTAGTTTGGGACCAAAACGAGGGTTGACGGTGGCTGTTGCGCCATTCCCCCCAGATATTTTCGCCTTATTCATCGTTGAGTTTCTAAATCGACGTTGTTTGACCGGACCTTTTCCACGAGCCGAGTGGATTACTGCGATTGCTGTGACAAACGAATGATTGTGTAGTCCAGATTGCATGTAACGAAATTAGTGATCACTATTTGGAAATCGTGACATTCCCACAACGATCTATCGGAATTACATCTAGAAACAACTGGTCGCGTCACGTCCGTTAGCTAGTCGTACAAAGTTCATCGGAGCACGTGACCGCTGTGTGCGAACTGTGCGAATTATCGTCTGTCACATAATGTTTGCTATTAAATCAGATGCGAACATACATGTAGACAAATGTAACTAATTACCGTGTTTGAGGGAGTCAGCATTCTGGCTGGGTTCGGACTGCGTTGTTTCGATTGCACTTGTACGTTTTGAAGGTTTCGAACTTTAGAGTTGTCACCTTGTGACCTTGGTGGTTTTGACACTTTGAAAGGTTTCATTTTGAAATTGCAAGCAGTTAACTTCCACTCACTTCATATGTGCAGTTCGTCCCACAATTATAAGACCCCTTTTTTCGCAAAACTGTTCACAACCTTTCTTAGACAGGGTCGCCTTCTGCCTAGGGATTAAAACGTAACATCCACAGCAAACAGTTTTGTCATTGTGCAGTGTAATGTCTTTTGAGATAGTAAGCGTGGATCTCCCGGACTTATGAAGCCACTCTTTTTGGTGTTACTGTTTAGAATGGGGAAAAACTTGTGACATCCACTTCGTTTGAAAATATCAACATATTGTCCGTTCTTGCTATTAATCTAACTGTGAACGTCTATGTTCTCGAAGCATTTCACTTTTGTTGAATAGCTTCCTTCAGTTGATCCGTCGATTGGGAAGTTCGGTTGTTTCAGTGTACACTCCTGGATACTAATCCCCATAGCTAATCATTATATAGGGACCGAAGCTCAGCGATGGCTGAACCGTTTTAGCAGTTTGGTTACTCGTTACCCGTTGTTTCGTTTTCAGGGTCGTGTGCGTGTTGGATGTATTCCCCGAAACCTCACGAATTCACAGTTGTATTGTCCCACAAATGACGGTAGTTGAATAGATATTATCTGAACGTAGAACAGAGCGTTTTGTTTTCTCTACAAAACACCGATTCCGACCATTTCGAAATTCAAACCTCCTCCAGTTGTTCGCATTACTCACGGTTGAAGTTGTCGCGCTATCGATCCAGTCGCGAAAAGATGCTGTCACACCATGTGGCCTTAGGTTGTGGTACAGTTATTCTGATCCTTCTTATTGCCAACTAGTATGGCAAACTATTTCGTAGTAGACTCATGTTCACTCCAACATTCATCAGTTCTATCCACTTATGCAATTGACCGGATTAAGCTGTGCAACGTTGTCGAACTGTTGGCACAACATAAGTGACCTTGTAATCTTGCAACGAATTCTGTGTTATTTGCCTGCACGTTCAAGGTCCGGTAAGTTGACTTTGAAATATTTCAGTTCGTGTTTGGTCTGATGAACATACTGTTTGAATCAAAAGTGTCACGTGATTTCGCATACTGATTGCATGGTGATTGACTCACGGATCACTACTCAATTGTAAACTCACATGTGTTCTGGTGCCGATTTGTCTGATTTACATTTGAGAAACCTATTCTCAATACGATCGAACTACTAGACAATCCAACTGCAGGCGTTATTCCTTAAAGTAAACTTTTTGATCATATCAGAGGCATACTAGCCGGACCACTTTTGAGCCGATGGGCATGAGTGAGGATGAATTCGATGGGGAAAATGTACGGAACGTAAACCATGTGGATTGGTGTTACAGCCGGCTGTTGTTTTAGGTGTGTAATCCAGGATATTGAAGGCAGACCGGGGTGTTTGCTTAACCATGCAGTTGTTCAGATACTCGACCGATACTTGCTTGGAATACGATGCACCACATGAATGCGGTTTCTTATTTTCAGTTTGCAAGACTTCCTGAAATCCATCTTCGCTAGTTCATATTGTCCATTCATCCTGTTCCCCTGACTTTGCCTCTTGGTTTGAATGATATATCTTATCTTTTGCTATTCACTTTATTAAACCCAGTTGTTTGGTGCATTTTATGATCTACAATTTGTTTTTCGTTCCTGTATGCTCTTTCCTCTCTCTCCTGCTTGCAGTGTGAAGGACTATAGTATGCAAGCCATTTGTACACCTGTGGAGGGCACGATAGACATGGAATCCACTGGCTATCGATCAAGATCGGTGAGCTGATATAGTGTCAACGAATCTGTTATTATATCTTACGTTTTACATTACACGAAAGCATAACGCGTGCCGGAGTGAATGTTTCCTTATTCTCTGTAACAGGAATTCATTTTTTGTTGTTATAACTCCACTTAGGTTTATAAGAGCTGAACCAAAGAAAGTGTAGTATTTCTCATGTCCGTTCTTTCCCAATCCGTTTAATTCATAACACTACTACCATTCAACGTTTGTTCAAATCAGTCCCACGTTGATACATGTTCTGGACGGTGACTTTTGTACGAATTATTTGGTACAGGCCTTAGGTATTGTAAGTGGATTTCTCCGTCAGTTCATGCATCCGAAGCTGCTTCTTCGAAGGACGCTCTATACTCTAAACATTGTTATCTAATTTCAGTGAGACCAATGTTTACAGCTCGATAGATTGTAGTTTTGTGGACTGAATTTAAGACGACTCTTATCATATCTTTTCTCAATATGGTCGGACGACCTAAATACTACTCACACAAGGGTATAGCCAAAATTGTGTAGCCTTAATTGTTCAGTGCTACTCATTGTGAGGACAGTGGGGTATTGGTCAGCACTCTCGTGCCAATAATACGGGTCCAACCTCTAATCCAGAGTAAGTGGGACTAGTTAACTAAGCTTTGACAATAGTGATAGTCCAGCACATGCCCTCTATCAATTGGATCAATAGATGGCTTGTTTCAATCGTAACACCGTACACTTCAACTGGTTGTTGTTCATATCTCTGAGTTCTCTTCAGCAACGCGACTTACGTCATGCGCAACCTACTGCCGCACATCCTTGAGCTCCTTGGTGAGTGTACGAAGGTGTAAGTGTATGAAATTCGGCTCAGTTGTCTGTAAAATTTTGGCAATGTTGTTAAAGGTGGTTAAATCTCGGAATAGCTGTTGCATCAGTTTGCCGTTCACCGTTATTGCAGTAGAGAAAAATCGCGAAAGCTTTGACCAACGTCTTGAAAAGATACCACTCAAACTGGAAGAGCTGCATAAAATTTTCACTCTGCGAGACTTTATAAGCTACGGATCTCTGTTTGCAGTCAACGGTGCCTAAAATTATGAGCATACTTTATCAGGAACCGCAAAGGAGCGTTGGACTGGCTGGTCTACCTTGCTGTTTCAAACAGTAAACGAAAACTATGATCCACATTTCTTTTCCCATCCAGAATTCGATGAAGGTCTGTGTGTACCATCCTCTTGATAATGCGTGAAAAGTTATCTGCTGTTTTTTGAGATACATTAGTGTGTTCCTCTTCAGTGACGGTTTACAACCGAAGTGGATTTCATCGATCGGACTTTGTTCTTTTTGGTTTCAAGATACGCGGAAAGATTAGATGTGAGTTCGACATGAGGTGTGCTGAAAGCATGCAGCATACAGCAGGCATATTTCTTTTGGCTTGACTACTGGTTTGCGTCCTTTGGTCTATACATGCTCTTTTTAATTAGCTCTAACAACAAATGATTGTCGGGTTACCCTTGGAGGGTAACAGCTGCTGTTAAAAATTTTTTTATATTCACACTAATAGACAACAGATTATAATGATATAGATAGAATATCTCATAAGATTTATATCGAATGCGACAGAAGGACCCTCCAACACACCCAGTGCAGCAGAACATGAATTAATCAAGCGTTGTAATCCTTTGTTCTCTGAGACAGGCAATTTTCACTAATCGATTGAGCAAACTTAATGATCAGACAGTCGGTTGGGCTGCATTTAGGCGTTACCAGGTTTCCTACACTAAACGGACCGCAAGTCAGGCGGAAATTCGTACCGAAAGCCGCTTACAATGTGGGTACATCTTAACCTTTTCGAGATTTGGGACGTACGAAAGTGGTCGGCACAGATTCTTAAAGTTGACTTCGTTTTTCGGGCAAGCGGTTTCCCAAAAACGATGAACGTTTACTGCAGATGTTTCCGTTATTCACAAACACGCCACAGGACGGACGATCCTGAACAGTCCGCAGTTCGGAACGGCCTCGTTAATAGGTGCGTGACATTGTAATGCGGTTTTTTGTATTGAAGCAATCATTTCTAATCTCTAGTATCCATTTTGTCGTCTTTTTCCAGTGGTTACGACCGTCACTTTCCAATAAGACAGTATTTCATCACAGACTCTCTGCTTAGCCTACAACCTGACTCGAAACCCAGCTGTTTGGCTGCATCAGCGTCCACTCGACTTCTGTTACTTCTGTATATAACAAGTCAGATTTGTGGGACGAAGGAGCATGCTGACAATTATCTTTATGTTTACCTCGTACGCAGATGCACCCATGAGTAATACTCTGCTTGAGCCGTTCAGTCAATCGGTCCCCTAGGGAAGGTAAACGTGACGCGTTTGTACTAGTCCGATGTTTGTGCGACAACGATTTTCCGACAGTCGTTCATCTGTTGGACAGTGTTGTGCGACTTAACACCGATGACAGCCAATTAAAACGTTCATAAAGTCAATTTCGATTATAACACTCTCCATGTCCTTGACCCAAAGATCCTCAGGCGTCATACGGTAGACACTCTTGCGCAGCCTGGTCTGTGTAGCAGGTTGAATACAAACACAAATATGCTCTCCCATTTACTAAAATCGACTTTCGATTTTAAACCGAATACGGTCACCGTAACAGGCGCGGCCTAACCGTAGGGCACCCACAGTGGGTGCCGCGGTTCATTAGCACACATGAAACGGTCCTTTGCTAGCTCAGCCAAAGACAAACATGGAACCTAGCCATTTTAGTCAGCACAAACATTTTCAAGCCCATCTGCTACCAGTGTAGCACCACGAGCTGCATTACGTTTCATAACCTTGATAGGGGGTATCCTCATTTCACGCGCCCGCCTGTGCATCTTTGGTTTATTATCTCAGACATTGGTGGACAGTCAGATTACACAATTGAGCGTCGTCCGTACTTATTCACATACACTGCACTAACCCACTTCGCTCTTGAATCTACGCTATAGCTCCAAGAAAAACATATACTTGATGTTCCGGAGATTACCTTTTGATTGTTCTTTTTTATACAAAAATATCTGCTGTTTATTAGTTTCCGTAATCGATGTTTTTTTTCAGTGTAAACTTTCTGTTTATCTCCGAAATTGTTGAAATGTTGTAGCTTAACCAAGGATCTACGAGTTATAGCCGCGGGCTCGGCACTCTACAGGTTATTGCTTATCTGAACCATTTATAAATATAATACCCTTCCCGACCTAACTACCCAAGAACAGCAAATCCTCAGTCTGTCCTTGTTACCTTCTTATATTTCCACTCATTAGTCTCGTTCCTCTGTAAATGTGAAACTGAGAACCGGTTAACGCGTGTTGTGGAGACATCCTGTTCATAAGTAAAACAAATGACCTTTTCACGGTACTAGTAAAACAAATTTTTTCATGACTCTCTGATATACACAGTCATCGGACAGATAATGCACAACGAAATTAAGGCAGTTTAGCACACCAGATTGCATATCTGCATGCCGATCGCCTTCAATAGTTTGCATGTGTTAATGCGAGATGGACAGCGGCGGGGGCACAATGATGACGGGTAGATTCGCGTGATGAATTACATAATCACTCACACTTCCGAACACTGTTCGTCTCAACGTGCTGACACCGCGATTTCCAATGATAATCATGTCAACTAGCTTGTCTTCAGCGACTCGTACGATTTGCTCACCAGGCTTATTGCTTAGGTGCATGAGAAATTGCGAGGACATTTCATGTGATTTGAATAAAGCCTGCATACTCTCACCCACCTGCCGGCCAAGTTCCATAGAATGGTTCATTGTATTCTCCAGCTCAGTCGTGTAGTCCGCCGTCACGTCGTAGTACACGTTTTTAGTAAAGTGTGGTTCAGCTACATGAAGTAGATATATTGTGTCACTTTTCTGAACAAATGTATCAAAGTACCACTGTATCGCGCGCTTGCAGTGATCACTGTGATCGATTGGGAAAAGTATCCGCCTGGGACGTATTGTGACCATGTTAGTTCCAGCTTTTTCAGGCACTGTCCGAATAGCCTACCAGGGTTCGTTATGTGGATTTTATCCGGTTAGCTGAACAACCAAAGCCAAGGTCGTTTGCTTAATTTTGATTGGTTCGCTTCTGGTATGACAAATTGCGAACACTTTATTGGGTCTTGCGCTTATGATTGATTTCGCCGTCTTCAAATTACTTAGATGCATTTGCTTTTAACGACCCTTAAATGAAGACTAACGTTTAACCTCTAGAGAGAACCATTTCACAATGTCTCTCTGGCCTGTTTTTCGTCACCAACAACCTGTGTCTTTGTGAAACGAATCCAGATTAGACCAGACTACCTGAACTCAGCACATAAGTATACTTTTTTTATTACTGTCAGGGAGAACTTCCACAACTCGAGTTAAATTGCTCTGAAATGTATTCATTCGAAAGTCACGCTGTTCAATCTACAATCATTGTCAGTTTTACCACCCCTGGTGTTTAGCTATCACTCATGGATAGCAAAATAAAGCTGTAATTGCTTGATGAAAGAGAGAATTATTAACCTGTTTCGTGAAGCTTCTATATGCGCACCTCGTCATTCATCGTCAAGCCCCCTAGAACCTGTAGACAAACAGCAAATTTACGTATGCGATTCTGTCGACAAAAGAATTTGGTGCAGCTATAATGACGCCGCTTCCGTAGTTGCCCTTAATTACCAGGCAGCCCGGTTAATCAGTTGTACCATTAACGCCAATGAGTCTGACTTCTGACTAGATACCAGATGAATCACAAGTCGAGATTCAAACATAGTCTACAGTTTATCGCTTACTAGTGGCTGTTTTCACGTCTGTTTCCTAAGTCACGACTAATTCTGTTGTGTATTGTCATACTACAATGGGACTCAGGAAATGATACGTGACATGGTAACACTTTGGGGCAGTCATTTAGCGACACGGTCACGGAATACGGATACCCTGACTATCCCTTTGGATCGTCATGCCAAAAGCGAATTTTTATCGTTCTGGGACTGTTCTGTCTTACGTGGGACTACTTCATGTCAATCTTTCGTGTAAGTGCGTACTAGTAATGGATGAACTTCTTGTTGGCCCACATTTCAAACCCCTTCATTCTGACCTACATAGTCCGTAAACACAATGGCATTACACGTTTATGTAGTTATCTGTTAATGTGTGTTTTGTAATTATTTTGATGTGGTAGTGATCGTGTAATAACGTCTGATCTCCGCTCGCCTCCGGCATTTCTGCATGTCACTTAGGCGCGTATCCTGGTGAGCGCGGGAATTTTGACTCTCGGTTTTATGGTCAATACGTTCTACTTTATGTAACCACAAAAAGTTTTCGTCTCACTCCATTGTTCTTCACTTCTATTTCAGTCATTTTTGGTGTACGGTGGGTCAGCGTTGGCTTTGGTTTTGTGGAATCACTGGTGGAGAGAAGATGTTAATCAGGGCCTTTACTGGTCGCAGTAAGTATTTCGACTTGTGGCCAACGTGACATTCGGTTTATCTGTGTTTGTTTCATGATTTCTTTTCCACCGACTGCTTGCACATGAACTGTTCAAGTGTCGCATTTTTACAACATACCAAAATGAAAATGTCAACTTCAAGGTTTTCTGTGCTATATATTTCCTGCAACGAGACACTTCTAAATTGTCACGAACCAAAATACATACTAGTGTTCTTGCATTGAATACCATGCAACAAAATCACATAGGCACTCCATTTTTCAACATTATCTTCCGTATCTGTAAGTCGATAATATTCATTTTTCTCAACAGACCAACTAATCTATCAAACGGTTGTGACCTCAATTTGGCCTGGATCGCCTTTATAGAAGATATATAATACAAAAGGTATGCAAAATAGCTGCGTCATCATTGTGACGCCACCCTAGGTTGCTATAGCGACGTCAAGCCGACAAACTACGAGTAGTTCAACGTCAGCTCGTCACTTGAACGTCAGCCGATTCGGTACTTGGGCATGTTCTATCGTATAATCGATAAACCAGTTGCTGAGCCGCATCACCAGTGGCCTGAACGTGATCTAATTGTCATGTGATCAAGCACCCACGGGGTTAGCGCATCATTTTGCATTTGCTTTGTCGACGTCATGTAAAATGGCTTGGAAAGAGTGGCGTTTTTAGCATTCAGACAGCTGTAGAAGGGCATGCAAGACTAACGATAATTACTACGATTGACTTCTAATGCAACAAAAGGTGGACATTTACACCTGGTGTCCTTATAAGAACTGTGCAGCGGACGTTCACCCACACTGTGGTTTAAATATAGGCAAATGGGTATGACCGTTTTGTGGAACCCGCGGCCTATACAGCATCACTTCTTTCTGGTTGAAATTAAGGTCTCTTTCGGACTCGTCAGTGGTATTTCGTTTACGCCAGCGTTGGAAAATGAATTGATCCGCATTAATCTCACGCATGGATATACTCTTGGCATGATCTGGGGGAGGAAATGTACTTCAGCTGTCACTTTAAAGGTCAACATTCACCCATCCTCTGGGTTACATTTTCGGCTTTCAGTTTGAATGAACTGACCATATTGGGTGATAACGAGGACGCAAGCTCTCGCGTCCGCTCTCTGTGACAGTTTATGTTGTCTCCGTCTCTTCGTGTTAGAAAAGGATTGTAACATTCCAGCAGGATATTGCTTCAGTTCACACACCATGTATCACGATGGCATGGTTACATCTTCGAAGAATGTTTGTTTGAGGGTTAAAGTTGCCCCTGTTTCCAAGTCAGTCGACTCAGTCTCCTGACATGGCGTGGATTGCTCAGATGTAAACTGAATTGTTTGCCGCTTAACCACATGACATCCAGTTCATGCCTAGACCTCTAACAATGTGTCCCAGTAACTGCTTTATTGACTAAATGGTTGAGCATGTTCATCTCTCAGGGGGGCTGACCTCTTCATCGTTAGTTATTGTTCAACTAGCGCATCGGCCTGAAAACACCATACTAGTCTGTAGTGGTAGTATAGTTTTGTCGCGGGTATTTTACATATTTTCTTATGTCATCCTTTTTCCGTAAAAGCTCTTCGTACAAAATTGAGGCCGTCTGTTGCGAGAGGTGGTTGTTGTCGATTTGTGTATTAGGAAGATATTGTCAAGAGGTGGATTGGCCGTACAGTTTTGTCACGGGTTGTACAACCGCATGATTTGGTCGCATTCTCGGTTGTTAAATGTGGCGCTGGTATTGCGGGGAACGCGTACACAGGTCTTGTTTCGTGACCTCGTTAGTGAATGAACATCTTGACAGCGTTGCTGAATCACTTCAGACTGGTTTTCCACATGTTATCTCTCACAAAACGAACGAATACGATGTGGAGATGTTCCTGAGAAAACCCAGTACTAAACGATTTAACATCAAGAGTGACTTGCGTTTGTTCTCCCCCTAGACACCCCATCAAAATCATGATATGAAGCTACTGAACTAACTGAACTGATCAATTGTTTCAAACCTGCTACCTGTGGGACCAGCGGTAGAGTCGGGTCCAACTCAATTTTGCAACCACACTTTACGCATTAAGGGTTTACAGAACAGTTCGTATGCACCATCCACGTTGTTTAGTCAGTTCGGCATCATCTCTATGTTATTCACGAAGTTGCTGTATTCCTTGCTCATTGGAACGTCCTAATGATCCTTCTAGAATATTACCCACGCACTCGAAGAGAATGCTCTTGTCGAACATCATTTGCGTGAAAGAACGCTCGGATTAACTGCTCATAAGTGCGCACTCTGTACTCAGAGTAGGCACACAGTGATCTTAACAGAATACTATAGTTTACCAGGACTGTCCATTGGTGGAAGCCGCCCCGAGGGAATGTCGGGCAACGGAGTTAAAAGCCGCTCTTAGGCCCGAAGTTAACAAGACCGTCGACGGAGAAAAGGTGTACTGACGCCTCCTCCTCCGTTGGAAGGCTACGCTGTGACCACTACTCCCACAACCAGGTCGGAAGTCCGTCTCTTCTCATGGAATTTTGTTCTCTGTGTTTTAGAGGCCGTTGTGTTATAAGACCTTCGAGTCCCTTGGACACAGCAAAACAAAGCAAACCATTTTGACAACAAAATACGTTTGGCCTGTGTAGCTTTCTTTTTCCAAACGCATGATATGTGGACACTTATCAAAGAACGCAGATGCTGGTTTTCACAGTTGACATTTCTTCGCATCTTTTATCAACAGTGCGGCACCGATTTCTTCGCTGGTGCCTCCCGCACAGAAAACAAGCACGTTTTCCATCGCGTTTTCTGTTCCCGGTCTGCTTACGTTCGAGGACTACGAGTCTTTTTTTTATTTGGACCGTACTACTCATTAGCGAGGTGCATTGTTTATTACTACTCATGTGGTTGTCACACGATTGTTTTGGCGCCTTGTGGGAGATGGAACTGACTGTTGAGAACAGAAGGCATTTATTCAGTTCACTCAGCAGAACAGAGTACTGTGGTTAGTTCGGACAACATTCTGCCATCGCTGTTCTTGAAACAGTTGGAAACAGAAGATTGAGACCTAGACCTGTCCTGTTATGTTTCAATACTTTGAGCTCCTGAGTTACTGTGGTTTCCAACGGAGATACTTCGGTACTGTCATAATCAACCACACTATCCCTATAGCTAACAACTGAGTTAGCTGATGTAGAGCGGTTGACTTGTATTCCAAGGTCCATCTAACAATTCGTTGTGAGAAACTGTAAGTTCGCAAACCGTACATACATAGTTTCTTCAATGCCTCATCGATATCCAGTGTGTGCACCAATCATGGATAATAGTAACTGACTAATTCCTCATAAAAATGTATTGGTTATCACTTTAGCTTGCTCGACCAGGTAGTCCTTTTGGTTCTTTTTCATTTTTTTTCTACATTTTACTTTTAATTCACGGTGGTGCCTTATTCGTAGTCAAAGGATCAGCCGTTGTTTATCCTTTAGCTCTTCTTAATCGACAGGAACCCACTTCTAGCATATCTGGAACGAACCTGTTTGCAACACGTGCATGTCCAGTACTCATTTGGATAATAAAACTGTTGTTATCTGGATCGTATGATTGTCAGTGTGCTGTTCGATAGGCGTTCCGTATAGCCTCGTCATTCATTTTTCAGTTGACCGTACTACGTTCAAGTTGAACATCACTAACATTTGATCGCAAACTTGAGTAGTGTTCAATTGGAGACTAACCAAACATCCAAACCACTCGTGAGTGGCCGTATTACGTTCACAAACAGATAACCTCAGAGCCTTTGTCTCAACTACCTCATCTGTGAGGCATGGAATTATTGGGTTTTCTCAGAGATCCCATCCTTAGCCAGTCGCTGAAGAGTCTGATTTGCATGAAAATGAGTACGTGACTCGGTCCGAGGATGAAGTGTATGAGATAGTAATGCCTATTTCTGATTACCGCTGCTTGCCTTTGAGAATTGCTGTGGGTTCTAATCCTGCTGAGTAGTAGGCCGGTGGTCACGTCAATAGTTAATATAGAGGAAATAGACTAATATAGTGAAAGCCAAACAGTTATTTGTTTACATTAAAAAGGAACCATTGTCAAATGTAAATGTTCGCGAGAAATTACCCTTGGCTAAATGTACATTTTTCTCGAATTCCGTGTACGATCTGTATTCTCACGAATGAACACTGTTCATTTTCGAAGCAATCACCATTGAAAGAGTTGGCCTAAGTTTGAGAGGACAGTTAACCTGGGAACAAGAAGCCGATCTGGTGATGTAATCGCTTTCTATGGCTGGATGTGATATACGAACGATTGACACTCTTTCAGCTAGGTGTGTTGATAGCTAATATTATTTTGTTTTATCTTGTTTCCACACTACTTTGTCGCATTGAATTGCTTTTTCACTCAACGGGCCAAGGGTTATTAAGGAGGCGTGCGCCGAACACAATCGCGAGGTAGTTAAACGTTTCCCTCTCGTTTTTCGCGCAGACTTCTACAACGTACGATGTATATAGTATGACGTGATGCCATTTTTAACTTCACTGTGAAAATTCAGGTTAAATGAAAATATTCCACGACGAACTCGTGTGATTAGGACTAAAAAGTTGCGCTGCGTCTACAACCAGTATCAATTATATCGACTGGTTTGTTTTCTCCAAGACGTGGTCCTTACTTTAGCATTTTTGTTATTTCCGTCAATTCAGCTTACTTTTCAGTTTATAATGGCAATCGAAAATTCACGTCATATGTTGTTTGCTTGTTTTCTATTGAGTCTGTCGACTGCCGATAGATTTTGTTCTGTTTTTCCCTATTCCCCCACAGCGCCGTCGTTTATGGCATATTACTACCAATTGGTAAGTTTTTTGGAAACCTCGGTGGATTTTCTATTATGTTTAATTGACGTCCGTCACGTTCGTACATTCAATGTCCCTCATAACTGGCCAACTTTCTCCGTTCGTTTATGGCACAGTTTCACTATGACTGTTATTTAGTACTACCCTTTGGTACACTCTTTTACATCATACGTACTAACCATGCTATAGTAATTGTAGCAGGCATATGAGTCGGTTGTTGTATAGTCTCCAGTGCGAACTCAGTTGATCACTGAGCGCCCGCGAGAGTCGCTGAACAATCAGTGCAAAACTTTACATTCTGCTATTAGTGCTACAACTATAATGAGTAATACGCAGTTAAAAATACGCTTCGAAAGCTAACTTTTATGGAGCATCTATACTACTCTGTTTTTGCAAGCTGACAGCAGCTCCGAATTAACTAGTTGGCACACTATGACCAGCTTCCACGTCGCCTAAGTACGTCGAATTCCTGTCGCTCGGTTGGATGGTCGAATTACTCCCGAGTTCTCTTCCAAGTTGTGTTGAATCATTTGTTGGTGTGTAAAGGTACCGAAGTGGTGTTTAATTCACTTGCTGAATCTAGAAATTGTTTGCGTCAGCTAACTTAGTCATGCGACGTCATGTCAATAGCCCAGCGAGGGTTCCCTCCAGGATTCCAGTTTAACTCAGTTCACCGCATTATCACTGATAATTGGTGTTTATTCGTCATCGGTCAGTGCTTATGACGCATTTTCGGTCATTGTTTAAATAGTTGTTGTTCGAACAAAACAATCAGTAGATGCTAGTATTTCGTATTGACTCGTCAGTACCAAACAACCAATAACACGGGAAACTTACAATTTACCGTCTACCTGGACTTGGGGGGCTACGAACAAGGAAACTAACAATAACAAAAACATCCAGTCGTGTGATCTGAATGACACTCGCTGCTACTTAGGACCATGGCAGCCTCAGGTTCACAAATAATTGTTTTTGTACACACAACACGCGACGGCTTCATCAAATTTTAGGAACCGTGGGTTGTGGTGGCGCACTGTGATGGTGAAGGCTGAGGTCTACGATTAAAGGAGATCAACCTGTTGGCGCTAAATCACACTGTTTACCAACTCTTATGTAACTGAGGAGAAGGTTACATACGCAGAACCGATAGATCATTGATCTCAAGAATGATGGAACATGTACCTAAATAGATTCACAAACAGGTCTCGCAACCGAACACTGTAGTCACAGGGAATTGTAAGCACCCAGGTTCGTCGATCGGACGACACATCCTGTCAGATTGATGAATGGAACGAAAACAAGACTGGACCTTTGCGCGGTGTGACGGCCTTCACATCTCTATGGTCTGTTGTGCTAAACTGGACGATGTGGCGATCATATATATGGTTGGCGGCATCCGGAACGGATTAGCCTGTCACAGTGACCGAAGCCAAAGGACGCCTGCGCTATAAACCATCACCGCAAGTGGCTTCCGCTGCACC
>JTDE01000587.1:124066-136581 GCA_014338405.1 Paragonimus skrjabini miyazakii
TACTCTTTCGCAGGCATTACACGTAGTAGTATCCTATCACCTCAATGTATCGCTCAAGATGCCGCTCCCCTCCGGCTGTTCTTGTATTACGGTATTTCTCGCACGCCGGAGCAGTCAAACTTTTCGTGCGTTTTCCGTTCCCTGTACCACTTTGGTTTACTGCACACTACGCCAAAATCTCTTCTGGTGCGATATCCCTGAGGTTTTTCATTCCAGGCATATGTGAAAGGCAGTAGTGGGTTGCTGTAGATCGGTTTTCAGAAAAAGTGGATATGTGAGTGTTTCACATTGTGTTGTCATCAGTCTATCGGCTTGTGATGACGACTACTCCAATCAGAACAGAACTCACGGTTGAAGTTGTCGCGCTATCGATCCAGTCGCGAAAAGATGCTGTCACACCATGTGGCCTTAGGTTGTGGTACAGTCATTTTAATCCTTCTCATTGCCAATTAGTATGGCAAACTATTTCGTAGTAGACTCATGTTCACTCCAACATTCATCAGTTCTATCCACTTATGCAATTGACCGGATTAAGCTGTGCAACGTTGTCGAACTGTTGGCACAACATAAGTGACCTTGTAATCTTGCAACGAATTCTGTGTTATTTGCCTGCACGTTCAAGGTCCGTTAAGTTGACTATGAAATATTTCAGTTCGTGTTTGGTCTGATGGACATACTGTTTGAACCAAAAGTGTCACGTGATTTTGCATACTGACTGAATGGTGATTGACTCACGGGTCACTGCCCAATTGTAAACCCACATGTGTTCTGGTGCCGATTTGTCTGATTTGCATTTGAGAAACGTACTCTCAATACGATCAAACTACTAGACAACTCAACTGCAGGCGTTATTCCTTAAAGTAAACTTTTTGATCATATCAGAGGCATACTAGCCGGGCCAGTTTTGAAACAATCAGCATGAGTGAGGATGAATTCGATGGGGGAAAATGTACGGAACGAAAACCATGTTGTTTTAGGTGTGTAATCCAGGATTTTGAAGGCAGACCGGGGTGTTTGCTTAACCATGCAGTTGTTTAGATACTCGACCGATACTTTTGCTTTGTAAATCACCTCATGTATCGGGCAATATCTGCTTTCTTCTGATATGTCATCATTCCTTTATGGATTGGGATTGTTTGGTCCGGTTTTATGTTAGTTTTTCGTGAACATGTGTTAATTCTTAATCCCACCTTATATTGATGTGATTTGACCGTTGAAACCATTTATCTCTTTTTGTGCATTTATTCTGGGTTGAAATTATATTCCCTGTGCTTCGTACCAACACAACAATACGCCGCCATTCGGAAGATTTGTTTTGTTGTCTGCTACGCAAAGTGATGATCAGAAGTCCGCAGTTCCTCATTCTATTTGTTATCTTGTCTAACACTTTTAAGTCTATTACTTTGGTCAAGACATCATCCAGTTTTGTTCACCAGGCAGTCGATAGGTTGATGACGTCACTCCACGTCAGACTATAGCTTTTTATCGATCTGACTGCACATTCATTTAGTTCTGTCGTGGATATAAATTTCTAGGTCAGCCGGCTTTGTATTGCCAAGTCTCATTTAGATGCCAGTTTGGGTTAGAACATGTAACTACTATAATAGTGGACGATTGTTGCAACCGTACGTCGAGTTGAGCTTATTTTTAAATTGCGCAGGTTTTAAGCTTTAGACGCGTCACTATTCCCTTCGGCCTCCTCCTTCTCCTGATTAGCACAGGTATTGGGTAATGCACATCTGTTAGTTGTAGATTATTCGGGTCCAGATAACACAGCTTTTCTCGTTGATAGACGTTTCTAACCTCAGTTTATGTAGTGGTACGGTGTCGCTTCATTTCCACTTTCGTCGGACGACGAGCTTATCGACACAGCGGTTGGCTGTCGAAAGGCTTATCATATCTCTTTTGAAGTCTGTTCACCAAACTAACTTAGTATGCAAACTCAGTAGTTTTAACCCTGAAGATCACATCAGCTTGCGAACCAAATTTCAGAGGTCATCCATGCGGTAGGTACGATGGCACCTGACACAGTGCTTTGTAAAATCGAGATCTCATCAGTCCTCAGGGCTGGTATATGCCAGGGGAAATATTCCTCATGACAGTTTATACAACAAGCTAAAAAAGGACGTTCTTGAACAACTCATGTGTAGCCTGACCACCGATTGGAAAACTCGGCTAATTGAACAAGTTGGTGAGATTAAGATCGTTTTTGTTTCATGGATGACTAGCAAGAATTTCAAGCTCATTCATTCCGCCTACTCACGATGCCCATTGATCAACAGAACCATCTACTTGGCAGATAACGCATAAATTCTTAGTAAATCCAGAAGGTTAGACGGCTAGCAGAATACTTTGGTGACCAGTTTAGATGGTCTCCTGCTTTTACCGTGTTGCCACCGAATGCTTGCAATGTCATGTCCTAATCAGTAACTTTGGAATCACCTACTGACGCAGAATTCCGCCATGAAAGTTCGGCTATCAAACGCAATATTTTTGCTGTACGTTGTACCAGCATCCTTCACAGAAGACGATGAGGCAGTGGTTGAGGCTTCTGGTCAGTTGTTTCAACTCGTGTGGGCATCTGAGAACGCTCCTTCGTGCTGGGACCACTGGAGCATACTCCTCGTATTTAAGAAGGGATGTAGTGTTTCCTTCGAACACGGCAGAGAATTAGGTTGGGCGGAGTTATACCTGGGGTTGTGGCAGCCCTTGTGATTCGTCGATTCAATGCTTTCCAAGAGCACGTGGTCAGGTTTCCTCCACCTTTAGGACACAATCAGGTTTTCATCCATCGCCAAATCCTGGTAAATAACGCCAATTGGCAGTTGGCGCGTTTGGCTCAACGGATTGTTCTACACTTTCAGAGTCGTTTTCGCGCAAGGGTGTGCCGAACAAGTATGTGAATATACTGTCGGCACTTGATTTTCATGTTTTAGTTTGGATTAGGATCTACAGAGAATCATCTAGTATATTCGACACTAAGAATGATGCATGTCAAAGAGGTTCACTTTCCCCTCTTTTGCTCATGTTGAAGTAATTATTGACTGTCTACAGCATTTATACCTGAAGAAAGGCTGTACGATCTTGACTGCACTGACGGCGAGGTTAATTGGCGATTTTCAAACAACGCAAATAATAGTAGGCAATATCTCGCGCTCTCTCAAAGTTTTAGGAATGCGGCTTACAGCTTCAAAGTACAAAGTGTTTATGAGAGAATGCAGTGATCACGTAAATCTAATGTTAGGCAGCACGGAGGTTGTCTATCTGTTTTTTTTTTACTTGGCTCTGATTACATAATATTTGATGTGTTTGTAGGTGTGTCTAGTTACCGTTTGTCCTTATTTGTACGATGTGTGTAACTTGCATGTTTTGTGTTTACGACTGATGAGAGTAAACGAAATGTTAACCTACCTTAACCTACGTCTTTCTGCTTTGGTGATTAGAAGTTTGTGTTTTCAAATGTGGTTATGTTAGAACTGAACAACATTTGTTGCTATAAGACATATCTGGTGATAGAGAGGCGCCTCCGTTTAGATTTTCAGTTATATAGGATGGCAGTGAGAGCGGTTTATAATACTAGCTTTCTCTTTTACCTAATTCAATAAAACAGAAAAAAGACTCGCTGCACGATGTTGACAGTCAGTATGATCTCTTCTGCCGCTTAATTAAAACAATCAATTCAAACATTTAGCAATGATGCGAATGGTGTACAATTGAACGGATAACATGCTGTGGGTCAGAAGGTCAACACCAAGCATGAGATACAGTTTGAGTCAATAATTTTTGCACATACAGCTGGTCTTTGATGTTTGATCAATAAGGCCCTATTGATAGCAATAATTGAATAAATTGATTGGTCGCAATAATTGGCGCAATAATAGAATGAATTGATTTATCGGGTTCCTTGTATGGTCAGTCATCTGGATGTGCTTCGCAAGCCGTGTTAGTCTACTGCAGCGGAACTGGCGGCTGAGAGTTGGGGATATAACCCCTCCTCAAATATTTGGTCATCAATGTCATGTTCTATTTATCACATAGGACGGAACTAACGGATAATCAACGACAATTTTAACGAGCGCACATCTTGTAGCGATAGTCAGATGAATTTATTTGTACAATCGTAAACGATGCACAGACTTTAATGGTATGGGCCATTTCCCTCGTATCCCAACTAGTCTACATCCATTTCTAGTTCTGTTTGCCGATAGTACAACCGAAGAGCTTGAAATACTGGTGGAATGAACTGTGACCTAACATAGATAAATGATGTCCACCACCAAAGATCAGGTTTGTCTCTGAAGTTGTGCCTTCCCCACTTGCAGAGTCAGCGATAGCTAATTGAACCCAAGGGAACGAATGTTGTTCGATTGGGTTGGCTCTGGAGTAAGTGCAGTTATTGGTACGGACCATTAAAAGCCGAATGGAGGCTATCTGGCAAATGGCATTTTGCTCTTACTTGTGTCTTGATCCGGATGTTAGATGTATGCATATAGACTTTTTTTTTTCTCATTCTTCTCTCCATGGCTGCATGACAGTTAAGCGTCGATGTGAACTACTGACCTACTGCTGCCTGTGATGTTTGTTGAGTTCGCGAACTGATGTTGGTCATCTTCACGTCTACCTTTCTCTGTGCTAATCTCTGGGGCATTCTGGGCTTTACTATTGTCCTGCTGAATGGGGAACGTGGTTCTTCAACTAATGGTGAAGGTCTTTTTCGAAACAAGTTATAAAGACCAGCTCTTCATGTCTTATACCGCACGTCGTTTGATCCTACGTAGTATACCGCATATGACGTTACGACTGATTACAATTATCGGAATGCCCAAACCTAGAAAATGAAAGTCAAGGTAACCAGGACACGAGCTTGTTGCCCTGCTGTGATGGGTAGTCCAACGCGTCGCCACTGAGCTCTCATTAAGTTGGATGGACAAGTTCAAGTGGTACTTATTTTGCTAAAACAAACGAAGAAGTTCCGACATTCAGTAGTTAGCGAAACGACATCTCTCCTGCATTGCGTTAGAGGTCGTATTAGCACTTAGCAGGTAGGCCACACGGTTTATTTTCTAAAGTGTATTCTAACAAACCGCAGTTTCTTCCCCATGTTGAACCAGTAATATATTTGGTTGAATTTCGTGATTAATAGATACTTACCATTAGGTAAGTTGTTGAATCTGTTGAAGTTCTTCTGGTACGTTTATCGTCTTATGCGTCATATAATGCGGGACGATGAATTCGTTGAGATTTGTTTGATTCGTTTGTTGAAAGCCGGTGTCAAGTGGTCTTTATTTGTGTTTGCTGTGTGCAGTAAATAATCATGATAAATTTTGTATCCGGATTTTTCACAGAATGTCTATTTTCTTCCCTTTTTAAATAACTATCTGCTAAACTATCTGTTAAAACCTTTCTTTGTATTGCTTGACACACTCTCACCTTCATCTGCATCCGATTGTTTTAATATGCTCATTTTCCGTTGACTGGTGACTGTTTGAGAATTCGTGTTTGGTTACACCATTTTGGACGGTTTATGCTGGATAATTTGTGTATCTGGCTAATTCACATTCATGGTGAGAGAGCATTTTTACTGCAATTTTATCAGACAGCACCGTATGAATTCTAATCCTTTCGATCGTTTATTCTGCCTTTTTTGGACTTGGAAGATAGTTCCTTCAATCCGACCGTCTGAATATACGTTATTGGAATTGTTGGGTGCGCATTATTTAGTGAACTGTCGTAAATCGCCAGGAGCGATTTGACATAGGTTAGGGATAAATGAACATCAAAAGCCTATTGTGTTGTTTTATGTTTAACTCCTTCTAAGCAGGTGACTGGCAACTCTGTATACAATGTGAGGATTGTGTGAACGCACGTCACAGCGGTATCACGTTATATCAGATGCACAGCGTACATATCTATATGTTCACTATATCTTGGCACTGAAGTAATCAAATCATAGATTACAAGCGTCAGAAATTATGCAGTCTTTTTGGATAGCTATATTACTGAAGTTCGATAACGGTCGAAACATGAGAAGTTCTGGTCGTACAAACTGCTTAGCATTCTGACGTAATTGTCATTCTCATTTTAAATTAGATACTGCCGAACTACCTAATATACACAAACCTCTGCGTGTGAATTCCCGGTTGAAATATTTCGTTTTATTAGTTAACACTGAGATTGTCACACTGATTTTACCTAATAATTTCTCCTTTCAGGTAAAACACACGCAGAAAGCAGTCATGAACCGTACGGTTGTATCCAGCTCACTCATCGATATTTTGTACCACGACCTGGTACGCCTATTCCTGATCAATCCACCGCCTCAACTCGATCGCATTTTTCTGTTCCTGTGCGACTCGGGACGCTCAGTTGTTCCGAGGATTGTCAACGTGATTGGACAGTTAAGGATATTGACGGGACCAATTTGAAGTTACTGATTGCAGATCCACGTTGTTCAGACTGTGGGGATTTGGACAAGAAGCTACCGCGGGATCCAGTTGAAGGTATGGATGTATTCGCTGTAGTGTTCGTAACTTACAGACGCAGTACTCAATACTATTCATATACTTATACCTTGTGAACCGAGCATCGTAATACAGGTACTTACTGTTCTTTTTTGTTACTTGGTGTATAAATCTGTCCGATCGAGTGGTTCTCGGAATAAACCAACACATTAGCCGAATTCTTTTTGCACATGTTCACTCGTTTATGATTAAATCGTAACATAAGTGTTTTGGTTCCCTCATTTTTACTGAAAGCTGGTCTTGTGTTAGGCAAGCAGGACGATTGTCAATAGTAGTGAGTGCTAGTCTGTACACCGGCACACTTGATCATATTAAGTTTAATGCATCTCCTTCATGTGTACAGACTCCGGTCCGGATGTTTGCATGGAAGCGGTCAATCCAAGATACCGACGTCTTTTGGACAAATGTCTTTCGAGCAGTTTGCAAACAGATCCTCCAAAATGTGCAGCTTCCCGACCTGTGGACCCATTTGCACACGTTTTAACAATGACGGTGCTGCTTTTTGCCTATCGCTGTCTGTTTCTCTGAGGTCGCTTATTGGAGTCCTCTTTCTTCATTTATGTTTTGTTTCTCAGAGCGCTGAGTTTTATGCATTCTAAGACAGTCACGTCAAGTTAAAATATGCTTAGTTCATTACTGTGTAATATAGTTGCAAATATGAGGCCTCTAATATATCTTCTTTGCTCTCTCGTCTCCTCCTTGCTTTCTAGTTCGATTGGTTAGGTCTTTGTTAGTCATTGTTTACGTTTGGGTGAGCCCACAGCAGTGCGGTAACATCGATGTCAATTGAAGTCCCACAGTTGAGGGTCCGAGCTTCGAAAACCTCGACCACGGTTATCCATGTTTAGGCCGTCTGGCGGTATCCGACTCCCATGTAACGCGTTAGATGGCATGACTGCTGATACCCTGTGATATCAACTGTATTAATGTTACCTCGGAGTTTCGTCACTATAGACTAAACATGAGACAACAATTAGTCTGGGAATGGTGCTCATTTAACGTTAGAGTACATCTTGTTTTGCAGTATATTTGCCAATATCCCCTTTTTCATGTCGTCTCATGAAAAGTTTTTAACTGTTTGTGGGCATCATATTTCATGCCTCAGTCTGATGATCAGGTATGTTTCCAGCTAATTCAGAGCTCGCTGAATTTGCCTAACTGAACAATGGATACAGTAAAGTTCGCAGTTCTGTAGGATTTGCCTATTCTAGATGATCCTCAGTGATTGATCCCTTTCTCTAAACTCCTATTCACATTCATTGACGACAAAACACCCCGTGGGAAGTGGCGAAGTTTTTGTGTTATACATGAAAGCTGTGTTCAACGCGTCGTTATGATTAACGTTGTTGCTGCCATGTTTGTACTAACCACATGGCACCTTTACTACTCTGATATAACAGCCCGATCACTTAGGATTAGTGCAGGCACAGCTACCTGTCGATCTGATTCCGAACAAGTAGTATGGGAGAGTACTAAACTTTCTAACGTAGCAGTGGATTGGCCCTACTTATATGTCAGTGTTGCTTTCAACTGCGTTATATGAATGATTAGATTAATTATTTGCATACTACCCCCATCGAATCTACTCATTTTGATCATATCTATCCTAGTGGTTCTCAGCCGGTTTTTTGGCAGCCAAATACGACACAAAAGATGAGTTACTAAACTCTATCACTGACCCCCTAATGGTGTCAGTTACCAGTGCAAGTTCATTCAATGCGCTTTTCATTGATCAGCTATCCAGAAAGAGTTCGCAACAATTTTTTGAGTGCACCCCCTCGCACAGTAAATCAATCAGCCTTCGAAAATCAGAATGCGTATGGATTTT
This sequence comes from Paragonimus skrjabini miyazakii, assembly GCA_014338405.1. NCBI lineage: Eukaryota > Metazoa > Platyhelminthes > Trematoda > Plagiorchiida > Troglotrematidae > Paragonimus > Paragonimus skrjabini miyazakii. The sequence continues at coordinate 132,416 of JTDE01000587.1, forward strand.
TTTAGTATTTTGGCATTGTTGGAATTTAATCGGTCATCATCATAGACAGCAATACATCAGTGGTTCACACTGATGCTTAACTGCCACACAACCATGAAGAAAAAGGAGAAACAAACCCTATTTAGGAAGAGAAAAACAAAAGGGAGAGGGTAGAGAACCTAACCCCTAAAAATAGCTACGTCTACATTCAGACATACAACATCAAGGCGCCTACACCTTGCAAACAAACAACCAAGCTGCAAGTGAAAGTAAGGCGTCATCAGCAAGACAGCTTCCTCACGGCTTTCACTGTCCCGCGTCATTAAGTGCACTCACTTCACAGACAACTCGGCCAAACAATGACAACATTCACGCCACTGAGCTCGGTTAGCCGCCATCTCACCTAAAGTTTCAAGCCACCGACTCTGTGAGTCGCGAGGGCTCCAACCCGGGAGGCGAACCCGATCTACAGTGCCCAGCCCCTTCGTGAACGATTCCATTTGTCTACGCCAGGTCATCATCTGTCCACCTTGTGCCAATCGGCCGCAGCGTCGGCAAACAGTGCTTGGTGTGGCAAGCGATTAGCTGGCATCCTTAGTACATGACCCAACCATCTAAGTCTGTGCAAATGTAGTGAGTGAATAAAAGAACTAGTTTGACAATCAGTGCCAAACACCCACTTCCTGACCTCCTCGTTGCTTATTCGTTGATGCCACCCGATACGAGCGATTGAACGCAGACATCGGTGGTCGAATACCTGGAGGCGGTTCACGTCCTCTACTCTGATCGGCCATGTTTCGCTGCCGTATAGTAATACAGCCCTCACTGTTGTCTGATATACACGACCCTTAAGCTTCAGAGAGATACCTTTCTGTCGCCATAAGTGCCTCAGATTAATGAACACCACCCTAGCCTTAGAAATACGCGCATCTATTTCATTCTCTACAACTCCGCCGCCGCCGCTGATGCAGCTTCCCAGGTATACAAACCGGTCAACAACTTCCATGACTTCATTATCTAACATTAAACCTAAGTACTCACATAAATCTTGCAGAAACACTTTGCATTTCGAGGCTGCAAAGCGCATTCCGAAGTACTTAGCAGAACGCGAAATTGCATTCAGCGTTGCTTGTGCCGCTTGAAAGTTGTCAAACAGCAACACCTTATCGTCAGCATAATCAAGATCAGTCAGCCTTCCAACAGGTAGGAGGTCCACACCGGCATCATTTGAGTGACGCAAACAGTCCTCTATTATTTCGTCCATGACGAAATTAAACAAAAATGGTGAAAAGGGACAGCCTTAAGGCACGCCGTTCCTGGTACTGAAACTGTCAGACAGCTCACCGTAAACCCTAACCTGAGCCGAAGTATGGGAATAAATCGCCGACAGTATGTTCACATACTTGGTCGGTACACCCCTGCGTTTAAGCGACTCTAAAAGTGTAGATCGATCCACCGAATCGAATACACCTTTATAGTCGAGAAATACGGCAATTGTTGGCCGGCGGTACACATGACGCTGCTCCAAAATTTGACGAAGGGTAAAAATATGATCTATACATCCCCGGCCAGGACGGAACCCTGCCTGTTCTTCTCTGATGTTTAACTCCCGAACTGCAGTGAGTCGACGAAGTGTGATGGAGGCCAGAACCCTAGAAATGACTGGGGTCAAACTAATTCCCCTATGGTTTTCACAAGAGCTCCTGATACCCTTTTTAAATATAGTTACTAGTATCGCGTGACCCCAGCACGGAGGGATGGTCTCCGTCGAGCACACAAGTTGAAAAAGCTGAGTCAAGGCCTCGACTAACACCTCTCCACCTTCTCTAAAAGGTGCCGGCACGAGATCATCTGGACCGGCAGCCTTATTACGATTGACAGCCGAGATGCAATTGCGAACCTCAGTCTCAGTGTGTAGTTCTAAATCTACCAAACAGGGCATTACATCAGACGTTTGTGGAGGCAGCACGGTAGAAGCAGGAGGCCAGCTAAACTGACCCTCAAAGTATTCCAACCTTCTGGAATTATTATAAATTATTGTGCCATCTGCCTCGCTGATAGCTTCACTGACAGACGGTCGCTTGGGACCAGTAGTACGGATCAGTTTAAAGAGTTTGCTGCTGTTCCCTGAGGCAAAAGCGATCTCCATTTCCTCAACTTTTTCCACCAACCAAGCCTCACGATGAGCCTTTAGACTACGTTTCAGTTTCCTACGGATATCTCTTCTAGACTTATTATGTGAACTACCAGGAGGAATCTTCCGTCTGGCTTCTAACAACTCCAGAGATTCCTCTGAAATCCAATGTTTGTCAAACTTATGTACCCCTATGCCGCATGCTATAGTACCTGCTTTCTGAATAGCTTGGGAGATTTGTGTCCAGCAGCTATTAGGGTCTCCGGAGAGAGTACTACAAAGGCAGCTTTCTAAACTAGTTTGGTACTTATGCCTTACCGACGGTAAGCCAATTTCTCAACAGCCAGTCGTTGCTGTCGATGGGGCCGTTGTCCATCAAAAGTTTGAGCAAAACGACAACATACCAATGCATGATCTGAGTCCAAGTACGTGCTCCAATAAGAACGACAGTCTCGAATGGAACCACGCCACCTGTAACTAACAGCTATGTGGTCTATCTGAGACCAGGCCTGATTCGGAGCAGGCGGGCGCCAAGTATAGCAATGACGTGAACGATGTCTAAAACTAGTGCTGGCTAAAAATAGCTTATACTCAGCGCACAGCTGCAACAATCACCCACCATTATCTGACCGATGTGACGCTATCCCAAACTTGCCACCTAAACGAGATTCGGCCTCACCAAGGCGACCGACCTGAGCATTCATATCTCCCGTCAGAACGACTATATCAGAGCCACGCGTCGACCGAAGGAGAGCGGCCAGGTCTGAGTAAAACGCGTCTTTGACGCCGACGTCACTACAGTCAGTAGGAGCGTAAGCAGACACATTGAATAAATTCCTAAAACTCCTGCGTCTAGAGTTGGCTTTAACGGAACCTGCCAAGCGGACAGCACAAAGTCTACTGTTAACAGGAATCCAATCTATCAATGAGGCTGCGGCCGCCGAGCTAAGGACTATACCTACTCCAGCCTGACCTGTAACAGCGGCTGTGGAGTCACCCGTAGTGTATAACCAGTATCGGGTAGACAATGTGGGTGCTGTTAGTTCCATACGCTGACTACTGTCCTGGATTCTAGTTTCCGAGATACAGCAGATATCGACATGCAACGAGTCTAACGTTCGTGCGAGAGCGGCTTGTTGACCTATCAGTTTTAGAGTGCGAACGTTGAAGTCATCTATATTAATTCGCATTCTAGGTCTAAGCAAGGGACGAAGGAGGCCTGAAGCTAAATGGCAACAGACGGAACTTACCGGCTCAATGTTACCACGGTTAGCTATATCTGTTGTGAAAACGACCTGTTTTTCATGAATAATGCTTTACTGCGTAGGGCCAGCGTTGGTGAATCTTGACAGCTAATGTCGTGGATGCTTTAGAACTTGCATGTTTAGTACAATAAGTGTCCCGGCCATCCAATGTTTTTTACGTGTAATTTTTTGCCATTGTTTGAAAAAGTTTCGGACCTTCCAAAACGCTTTCATGCCTTATTCTCATTTTTCGACGGATTGCCTCGGCTTTACCAGGATTGCTCTGTGGTCCATTTTCAGTTGGGGTTTATGAGTTTAATGCAGTCAAATCATCTGTTCATTAAGACGGCAAGAAGACATACATTGCGAGATGCAAGCATTTCGTTTATTCCCATCAGTCGATTACATAATACGTTCGGTTATATAGGTTAAGGGCTTGGCGACAAAACAATGAAATGAACGAAACATCACATGGGAGCAATCAGGGTTCACTGCCACGGTAACGAGATTGATTGTGTCAGCATCTTTTGCCAACATTTATCAGCGAATGTCTGAAAACGACTGCATACACATTGACCGCCCATCCCTTGGTATTTTTGCTATGGTAGTTTCTCCATTTTGAAAGTAAATTCTCTCTTCTGAGTAGTGTACGTGAAGGCAGTAATTCTGTCGGTCACCGAAGAAGGTCAACATAGAGTTCCATGGTATTATAGCACACCGGCTGGACTGGGTGATAAACGTGCAAAAGCCCTTCTTACAAAGGTGTAACGACTTCTCGGTAGTTAATATACGGACAAAAACACTATTTC